>JAOQMM010000006.1:3538901-3553021 GCA_027563515.1 Erythroxylum platyclados
AAACACTAATTCTTTTAGGTGTACTCGCCACGCCTAGCTATACGGACCAAAATTTCAACTGTAGATATGCGAGTCTACTCCCAAGTGCCAACATGCGCCTCTATGACGATCTCCTCCACCACGGGTATTGCTTGAGTGCTTTGTTTCTTTCTTTTTCCTTTTATTTTCGATTTTTCTTATTCTGATTTGTGCAGTTATTATACGACCCGGTTGTATATTGGAACGCCTCCTCAAGAATTCGCCCTTATAGTGGACACGGGGAGTTCGGTCACGTACGTTCCGTGCTCGGGCTGTAAGCACTGCGGCATACATCAGGTTTGTTCTTTGTTTGGTTGCTGGAACCTTTCAGATTCAGTAGTTAGAGTAGTCCGGATTCAATTAAATCCAAAGTTTTAAATTGTGCCTCCGCCAACCGCAATTACCGCAACAACTTACCTGCACCTGCAGGCATCCTTAAGTTATTTCAAAGAATTATATATAATCGAGGATGTTCTGGCGAAGTGTGAAATCTTGATTTAAGTACTATTTTGCAATGAAAAAATGTACTAGGTATCTGAGAGCAATTTTGAGTGTTGTTCTAGGACCCCAGGTTTCAACCGGAGTTGTCCAGCAGTTACCAACATGTTAACTGCAATCCTAGTTGTAATTGTGATGACGATGGGAAGCTCTGCATTTATGAAAGACGGTATGCTGAAAAGAGTTCCAGTAGCGGTGTTCTTGCTGAGGATGTAGTTTCTTTCGGAACTGAAAGTGAACTTGCACCCCAGAGATTCGTGTTTGGATGTGAGAACCTGGAAACTGGTGATCTCTATCGTCAACGTGCTGATGGCATAATGGGATTGGGCAGTGACCGGCTCAGTATTGTTGATCAACTTGTTGAAAACCATGTTATTAGTGACTCATTTTCATTATGCTATGGTGGAATGGATTTGGGCGGTGGTGCAATGGTTCTTGGAAGCATTTCTCCTCCCCAAGACATGGTTTTCACAAATTCTAATCCTTTCCGCAGGTATAAATCATGCTCTATTTGGCACTAACCCATTTTCTTAGGTATTGCATTTTAGTGCATCTCAAACATATGTTCTAGTTTTTGGATGGCAACAGTCCTTACTACAATATCGACCTGAAGGAAATACAAATTGCTGGGAAGCGATTGAAGTTGAATCCAAATGTCTTTGATGGAAGTCATGGAACAGTCATGGATAGTGGGACTACCTATGCTTACTTTCCAGAAGAAGCTTTTCATGCCTTTAAGGATGCTGTAAGTAACCTCTTCAGTCACTTTAGTTTGTACATTTTGCTATTAGATTTCTGTTTCCTTGTCTTATTAATTTCACTAAAGCATTTTTGAAAGCAACACCATGCAGCATACACTGTTAACTATAAAATGGTATGCTGGTTTAATTATACTTAAGAAAAGAAAATGGCCTGTTCAAGTTGGTAACATTTAGGAATTCGCATTTTCTAGTCTTGGACTTTCCATATGTGGTGGATTTTCCTTGAAAAACCTGCATGCGTTATGTTTGGTAGTTTTGCAATAGATGTTTGTGAACCAGGCATATTTCTGATATCTTAATGCATCTAAAAGTGCCCTTCAAATTTATTTATCTAATTTCTGGCCGGGCTCTCTAAGAGAGTAGCATGTTCAGTCTTCCTAAAAGATGATCACCTTCTGGATTTGGTACATTATTTTGCGTTGCTTGTTGTAGATTTCCCTATAGAGGGTATCTAGATCTGGCGTTAACTCGGCCTCATTTGGCTTACTGTGGATACTCTTTTTTAGCTCGACTCTTTTTATGCTTATGCCCAAAGCCAAGTCTGGATAATATGTGCCCAGAGAATCTATCAGATTGATACTCTTTCTCCATTCAAGCTGCAGGTGAGACTTTTACTGCTTCATCAACTTACTTTAGTTTTCTATGACAATGTAGATTGTGAAAGAAACTCAATCTCTCAAACGGATCCATGGACCAGATCCAAGTTTCAATGATTTGTGTTTTGTCGGTGCTGGAAGGTGATGCTTTTGCTAAGAATACATATGTCGCTGTTCTAAGCTATTTTTGCCAATTTTCACTTCAGTTTTGTGGCTTTTCAAGTCTGATGGACCTTTTCCCTTGCTACATGAAATTGATATAGGGAAGTCTCAGGGCTGTCAAAGGTTTTCCCTCAGGTGGACATGGTTTTTGGCAATGGTCAGAAATTGACCCTATCTCCAGAGAACTATTTATTTCGGGTAATTGGACTACTCATGATTCATTAGTTGGAGCCCCTTTTCCCATCATCTGTAGTAATTTCAATTTGATCTTTAGTATTTTCCTTTTACATGTAGTTCTCTGTTTAAATATCCATCTTTTCCTGATCCCTTGGTCTTTCTCTTCCTATCTCATCTTGTTCTGGGTACTACAGCATACAAGGGTAAGTGGTGCATATTGCTTGGGAATATTCCAGAATCAAAACGATGGAAGCACTCTTTTAGGAGGTATGTTCCTGCATTTGTCATCCCTCTCTCTCTCTCTGTTTCTCCTTGTATCCCTATTTGTAGTGGGTACATACTTTCTTATGATCCCTGCCCTTCGATAGGGCCAGTTCCTGATTCCCACTTCTCTGAATTTCCAACTTTCCTTCTCCTAATAAATGATGGATTGTAAAACTGTCTTTCTTAATATTTGTTACCTGAGCAGGAATTATTGTCCGTAATACGCTCGTGACATATGATAGAGAGAGTGACCAGATTGGCTTCTGGAAAACTAATTGCTCTGAACTCTCAAAAAGACTGCAAATTCCTGGTGTGCCTGCTCCTCCACCTGTGGTTCTCCCTAGTAGTAATACTAGTGGAATAATGCCTCCAACTCAATCCCCAGTTGGATTACCTCCTGATTCTCTTCCAGGTAGAGTGAGCTTTATTTATCATAGGTCCTTCATGCGGAGCTTCAATAGTGTGTATTGGCAGTCTGAATAAAATTATAGTCTATATTGCTGGCCCCTCTACTGGTTGACTGCAATTTGCACTCCTCTTGTCTAACTACATGTTTCTCCGTTAAAATAAGTTATACTTGATTAGAGTATGGAAAAATATACTTCAAGTACAGATTTCATTTTTGCTGCTTAGAAGTGAAGTTTTAAAAACTCACAGCTGGAGCTGAATTTGACTAGTTTATCTGGTTTTAAGGGGTTGTTTGTTTTGAGTGCAATCTGGTTGGAGCTTTATAGTTTGAGCTCTAAATGAGTTTCAGTACCCTTACTCTTAATTTTCCAAAACAGGACTTGATAATTATAGCTCCAACTGTACCTTAATTATCTGAACTACTTAACTAAAATATTATGTGTGAGGCTAGTGCCAACAACTCTTCTGATGTATTATATAATTAATCGAGTAATTTATGAATCTAATCTTCACTTTAGCTCACTGAGGTCCTTATGTCAGTATTGAATTCTAGTGTAATTTTCTTTACAATTAGCATCCTTTGTTTAGCAGCTTCTATTGTAGTGTAATTCTTACTCTCCCCTTCTCAATCATGATTTTAGGTGACTTTCACATTGGAATTATTACATTTGACATGTTAATTAGTGTAAATAACTCTTCCATCAAGCCCAACCTAACTGAGGTAGCAATTTTCATTGCCCACGAGTTGGAAGTACATAATTCACAGGTATGGTTAAGTTTTATAGCTTAGGAGAACATCTTTGCATTTGCTAACTTTAGATGAACTTACATTGGTCCAATGCTCACGTCTTTGCCTTACTTTCAGGTTCATATGTTGAATTTCACCTTGAATGGTGATAATTATCTTGTTAGATGGGGCATCTTTCCTGCAGGGTCTGGAGATTACATTTCTAAAAACACTGCAATGGTATGGTAGTAGCATTTTAGTTTGTTATAGATACAACTTGATTGATTTTATTCATGTCTGTTAAAGTTATTCTCTCTCCTCTTTTGTTATTATTAATTGTAGGACATAATTAAACGGTTGAGGGAACACCGAGTGCAACTACCAGAGAGGATTGGGAGTTATCAGTTGATTGAATGGAATGTTGAGCCTCAAAGGAATAAGTATGTGATTTTCCATTTGCTGCTCTCCTCTTTTCATCTCTGACCCACTGGTGCATTGCATGTAGCGGATTTTGAGCTTCTTGTAATTTGTACCAGTCCTGTAATAGATGTACATATGTCCACACATTTATACATCCTCACATTCATGTATAAACAAATCATAGGCGATATGGCTTCTGATTTTTAGCATTCCTCTACGAGGGAATCAAGAAAAACGATTCTGTTGAGGATCCAAATGTTGGTCTGACTGGAATTTGATAGATGCAATATTTGGCTTAGGGCATTTATCTTACCAAAGTTGTAGGGTGATAGAGATGTTTTTCAGCTGTGTTCGGTATGGGTTTTGAGCTTATTTAATTTGTGGCTTTCTATCTACAATGCTAGGAGAATCTTACTTCTTCTCCAGACATTGCTCTAACATTGTTCACTAACAATTGGTTCCTATGGCAGGACATGGTGGCAGCTACACTTTTTGGGTGTAGTGGTTGGAATTGTGGTATCTCTTATTGTTAGTTTACTTGGCATTGGCATATGGTTGGTTCGGAGACGTAGACAACAAACCTTTGTTGGTAAATACGAGCCAGTTGGCGCCAGTTTCCCGGAGCAAGAGCTTCAGCCAGTACAAGCTTAGTGCTCTCCTTAGTTTACGTAGTCTAAAGCCAAAACGAGTTCTCTTGAGTGCATAGTTTCACTTGTAATTAATTGGAATAGCGGAAACCTACGAGGGAATGAAAGTTTCCTCTTTGTTGTAATACGAAAATGGGATTTAGTAAAGGAAGGAATAGAAAAGAAGAGTTGGATGTGGCATTGTTTTGGACATGATTTGTGGTCACTGTAGAGTTGTATGAATTGAAGGTGAACTGATAAATCAGAGATCTAAGACTCGGAAGTTCCAAATGCGATATGTGTGGTTGCATATATATGTGTATGGCTAAGAAATCCTCGAGAGCGAACACACTTACGAGCACTCCTGGGCAAATCTCCCAATGTTTTAAGTGGTGCCTTCTGTTTGTCTTTCGTTTTCTAACATGGAAGGATATAGATAATGATTAGTTTACAATAAAGATTTAGTATTTTAAGATACGATGGCAATGACAAATTGTCAAAAATAGTTTGAATTCAAATTAGTTGACTCAACTTAATTTAAGTTAATGAGTTAAGTTTGATGTTGGGGTTTGAGCTCAAATTAGCCTAATTGGGTATTTGGGTTTAAGAGAATCACATGCTAGAAAAATTAAAGTGAGACATATTAGTACATAGTCTGACTTAGGACCAGAGAAGGTCAATTTCGAAGGAGATGAGGGATTATTGTCTTTGGGAGTGATACCGGTATTAAAGAGGGAGATCTTGTCAAGCTTGGTAATTTCTCCTTCCTTGGACATTATGTTCACCCTATACTTCCATCACAAGAAGGGTTTGGTAGCAGAGGCCATGCTATTTTTCTGATAACAATCCGTGACCTTCCTGCATTAGATTTCCTAATAACCCAATCTATCAAGACGCTCTTTAATCATAAATTCGCTGTGGTCCCTAGATCTTAATGATTAAGTCAAATCAACCCAGAAATTTTGTTTTCTTTCGAGAAAACAACAGGTATCTGCTTTTCAAACTTGACAACCGATTTCATTCTGAACATTATTCCACAAAAATCCGAGAACTTAAAGTTCATAGAAGTAGGATTTCTTGTTTTCTTTGCATATTTAGTTTTTGACGTATATACTTCTAATCTGAATTCTCTTTTGGAGTGAGGATGTTGGTGTTTTCACTAACATTTTGATTATGCAAATGGAAGATCTTCTGTTTTTTTTTAGTTTGTGCAAATACTACAAACCGAAAGAAAGAAAGAATAAAAAGGGAATTGCCAATTTGAAGGGTTTAAATTGTGTTCTCCAGATTTATGATTTTCCTTCTGCTGGCATGTTGCTGGCCACCCCGGTAAGTGAAGGAAGTCAAAGTTTGAAGAGCAGTTCTTGAAACTTCAGGCGTAGTCAACCGAATTCAAGGGGAAGGTGATGCATTACGCAAGCGTCTTGAGAAGAACTGTCATTGAACAATAGTTTTCTGATCTTGGTGGTTGAATGTATCGCCGGGTACCTAACCTGACGGATATTTTAAACCTGACTGACGATATCTAGGATTGCTTCCCTTATCATGTGGGCCAAGAGGTGAGTTGGAGGCAACTAGTGTCGACATCACGTGGCATGCATGAGATTCAAGAGAATACTTGGGGACCCTCCATGGACAAAAATCTCTGTTTCGTCGTACACTGGTAGCACACGAATCTGAGCTCTTAGCAAGTCCCAGCCGACATATCTTACATTATATTATACATCCAATTGTGTCCATTGATTAAACAAAAACATCTGCTCCCCTAAGAAAAACAATGAAACCCCATGTATTATTTATGTCAAACCTGATGGATCTCGTATGAATATTGCCAAATGACAAAGTTTCAGTGTCTGAAGCTTGCTTGAACTATGCAAAGTTAAAAGCACTTCAAGATGCCAGGTTTCCTAAGAGTTTCAGTTACACAATTACAGATAAATTAAAATGGTGAATTCGTAGAACAGCCGTAATAAGCTAGGGAATATTGCATAAAATTCGCATTATTTGTATTAATATCTGCTGAGACATCCGCACACTACATAACGCTTAAGAAGCAAGAGATCTCGTACTTCGATTAGACCATGATGACCACTCACAAAACCATAAAACAATACAAGAAACTGCCAACTATTTCATCAACATGCGACTTTTAATAGCTAATATATATCGTCCTATAAACACGTAAGCATATGCTCGACTTGATAAAATTCTTAACCCTGGCTAATCATCATAAGGTTTGTTTCCATAAAGCGTCTTCTTTTATTCAAGGGCACTTGGATTTGCCCTTGGAATTCGTAAGGTTTCTGTAGCATGGGCACTCGTGCTTGTTACCATAAGTCCCTGAAGGAACGCACTTGCACTTTTCACAACAAATTCCGCAGTACTTCAAGCATCGGTCCTTAAATCCAGCTTTTGCGCACCTAACCCCACACTTCGAATCACAGAAGCCTGTCCAAACAAACATGCACCATATATAGCGAAGAATATAATCAGAATACTGCATGCACCATAGGCAAAAATCACCAGAAGTTTCAACCGAAAGAAGAAGGAAAATGGGAATAGAAAAGGAACAAAAAGTGCCTATCAACCACCTGAACCGGCCAATGTGACCTCAAAGAAAGAGGAAGTGAGAACGAGACAAACGAGCAAAAGGGTTGCGAGGAATGGCTTCATGCTGTTCACTGTATTTGGAAGTGTACAAAATCTAGAGGCGAAGTTACTCACTTGAGAGAATAACAAGTTAGCAACAGAGTTGATATCTGACGTGATCAAAGCCTGTGCAATAGATGGGTACTTATAGAGCCAAAAAAGGGTGGGTGAGAACTTAAGAAAGTAACTTGGAGATAAAAATAAGTATGATTTACAGACTGTAATTTGGTTGTGGCAGTAAGAAAGCATCTTGGTTGTCTAATGCTTTCGTAATTTGTAGAAAGCGACAGTCCTGCTACCACCGCCCCCTGGCTAATAATCAAGCGTCAATATTAACGCCAAGCAATTACGAATGGAAGTTTCAGGATGAGTTTCTCGTTATTTACAATAAAAAAATGCAATGAGATTTCAGCTTGTTTGCCCTTCTTGTTCGTTGCTTCATGTAGCTTTAAACTTGTATGATATCTAAAATACCAAGACATTAGGTACTGATAAATCTCTTAAAAGAACTTACATAAATCATTAAATTTTGTAATTTTATAAATTAATTTTAACAAATCTTTTATAAAATAAGTTCGAATTAACAATTTCAAAATTAATAACTTCTTCAACAATTTTAATGATAAGGATTTATTTATATTTTATATTACAATTTATAAAGTTTGAACATATTGACAACTAATTCACATATATTTAGTAGAGTAACGTGGAAAAATAAGAAATATACTGAAAGCTTATTTGTAACTACTGCCTCACAGTAGTGTTGTAGATGTTAAGTGAAGCTGAACGAATTGTGATTCCTCTGTCACTTGCTTTTCCTATCATGCCCTGTAGTAAAAGAAAAGCAACCACTGATTTAATATGTTTTGTTGGAGACAGCTTGACGAGGATCTGTCAATTGTCATACACGATTTCTTTCTGACAAAGTTGGCAGATTTTACTTCTTAGAATTAACATCTCAGATTTGCAAAAAGATGTCATCTTTAATATATTTCTCACATTGGAGACCTACCCTTTTCCCATGACCCTTCAAAGTGACAGCTTTTGCAGTGGGGTCTGGATCAAATTACCATTCGTGAAGGTGTTAAAATTTTCATCTTTTCACTATAGTACCATAAGAGGGTACAAGATCTTCGCTACCTAGACGGATTAAGAAGGAAAGATGTCGTAAGTGTCTGTTTGGTTCGATGTTAATTAATATAACAGAACGGAATGATTTATAATAGAATGGAACGTAATATAGTAAAACGTTGTTTGGGAAAGATGGAAAGGTTCGTAATGTAACGTAATGAAATGTTGTTTGGAAGATAGATAGAATAGAATGGAATGTATAATAAATGACTATTATACCCTTATATAACAAAACATATTAAAAAACTATGATTTGTTACAATTCTGAATTAAAAAACCGTGACTTGTTAGAAGTCTAACTTACACCACCATGCATGAGAAGCAAGTCCCTGCCGGTGTTGCATGGTGCAATTCACACGCAGGTGCAAGTCACGGTGTTCATGCAAGTCACACGACTATGACTAAGCCATGACTTGGTCATGAGTGTGACTTAACATATTACACCCGTGACAACTCTCAAACACTCTCTGCGACCACCCTCTGCGACCACTGACTCTCAACCATACTCGTCTATGTCGATAACAGAGCACAATCGACTCTTGACGTCTGTCTTGCTTGGTAAGGGGCGAGAGTATATTAGGTAGTAAACAGTTATTAGTTTATGTTCTATCGGAAACCCTCCGATTTAGAGAGTTCGTGATTTTCACTATTTCGGAGGAATAGAATGTAAACTGAAAACTTCGAAAACTTTCCCTTTCCATTCCATTCCATTATAAAATTTCCTAACAAACGATGGAACTGTGTTACGTTTTATCACATTCTATTATAAACCCTTTAACCAAATAAACCCTAAGGTGATGGCAAATGAGCACTGTGATTCATAGGGGACAAGTACAGAGGATTCACTTTGGCATCCATGAAATGAATCACAACTTTAGTACGTTAAAGCTGTTTTCATATATTGTTTCACATGGCGCTTGAAAATGGTACTGAAGTCTCAGCAGTAGATGTCGGTGATGGCAAACATTGTCAATGAAAACATTGGATCCAGAAGGCTTAAAGTTAGTCGCATTGGTAATGATACATCTGTATGCTCACCAACGCGCTAAGCTTCCCAGCAGTTCTACGAAGTCTCTCGAAAGTGAAGGGCTATAGTGGAGATCAAAATAACGCAGTAGCTTTAGGTGCGGTGTCCTGAAATGGTTTGGTCCACCACACCCATTGGCGTTGAGTGTGCCCGGCAATGTCTATGAACATGGAACCACACAGATTGACTCGTTGACTTGGCATTTTAAAGTAATAGACTAACATAACCGTATAGTTCGACAAACATGTTAATTAATTAGCTCTTTTGACATGGAACACTAACTAATTAGCTTTTGCTGTCTTTTCTTAACATTGATGAATTGCTAACATAGGCCGGATTTAATAAAGAAAGATGTTTGATTTATGCTATACATACTATTAATTAATTTAAAGATATTCTTTATTATATATATATTTAGATATATATATGATAAAGTCTATACGGTAAATATATGTTGTAAATAAAATTATAATAAGATCTTAATAATGAGATTTATATTACATTTATGTATTATTTCTAATTTATTTATAGTCATTATTCTATTAAAACTTAATATTAATAAAGTATAAAAAGATTACCACTCGTTATGTTTCTTTTTTATAAAAGAAGTAATCATTCTTATAGACTAAAGTATGAATATACTTAAACAAATGTATGAGTGTTTGTTAGAGAGTAAGTTCACTAAACTAACCCTATATGAGAAATCCATTTGAAATATTACTTATACATTTATGGAAATTCCCATTGTGATGATTGTATGAGTGATCCTTTGACTTAAGATCACTAAAGTTATTTCATATAAGATTGTGATATTTTGATATTATTTTAATTATGAGTAACTCAGTTGGTAGTCATTATATACATCATGAATTATAAGATAGTTGACAGATTAATATAGGATTAATCACAATAAAATAATTAAGGAGCATGTTCCATTATTCTTGATTAATATTAATTCAGGAAATTTTTGGTTAAGGTAGAATTATACTTTGAAAATATTATTCAAATATTATTAATTGAATCAATTACTAATAGTAAAAAACTAACATGAATAGACTTAAATAGAGTAGACATTTATTTCGTATTTTATGTTTAATTGAAACATTGTTTGATGAAAAGATTGAATTATATAGAAAATCATGCACAAAAAGATTAGTCAAAACAACTTTGACATTCTTAAATATTTGTGTGGTTATGATGCATTACTAAATATCAATCTTAATATATAGATATAAATTGTTTAATTAGATAATTAAATATAAATTAAAGGAGTTTAATTTATCCAATCTTAAATATAATTTAGGGTTATAATGTATATATATTTCTAAAATATTTAGAAATCTAATGGGTTACACACAAATGATATATTGAAAAGAGAAAAGGTATTTTAATTAAGTTAGACTTATCGTAAAGTCTGAGAAATTTTATGATTAAGTATGTGATATTTAATAAATAAATATCAATATGAGATATTGAATCTTATTTAGGCATAGTTAGTATTTAATTATAATTAATTGTAATTCTAATTAACATTTAATTGAAATTAAAATTTTATTTGAATTAAATTACTATAATATTCCTAACCTATTACAAATATGCCTCGATTCTAAAGAAGCTAACACTTCTTGCCTAACTCTCTCTACAATAGTTGCAAAGTTTTCTCAATTTGTTTTGTTGATACTAATATAAGCTAAATACTTGTGCAATTATGATCGTTGAAATGAGCCAATTTTAGAAATAATTTAAGGGAAACAACAAAAAAATGATCAAGTTTTAGAATAAGGTATGAGTTAAGATTTATGTTTTATTATGTTCTATGCATTAATCATGTTATAGAATTTAATTAATCTTGTCTTTTAGAAAATTAAAACGAAAAAATTTTTCATATTTATTCCATTGCGTGCAAGATCAGATCTCGGCGAGGCGAATCTTCCAACAAGATAGACTTTACTTTGTGTCAATCTTGCTACCCATCCATCCTATTTTTGCTGGCACAATGAAGCAATACAAATGCAAAGAGAATGTCCTGAAATGGCGAAAATTTCAAACAAACTTAGTAGCAATCATAAGTATACAAATGACGTTTAACCATTTCCAAAGACTTCTACGAAATCTGTACCCTTTGTTATCCTTATTTCCTTCAAAAACTACAGTTCCCAGCTACCATTAACGCAAAATAATAACAATTTATTAGTGGCAGGTTTGCTCATTTAGGAACTAGCCTGCTCTTGGTATGTTGAATGTAACATACACCTAATCTCAACTAACACCAGAAATAGAACTGCGGCCACTATGCTTGACTCTCTTCCTCCTCGTGTCCTCTCTGGTCATTGACACCCTCGATTCCTATAATGGATGATTGATCCACCAGTATAGCAAATCGTTCATGTTCCATTTCCCTGATGCCTACTTTTGAGTGAGGATGGTTGGTTGGATCTCTAAAGATATTACGGTCCAGGTTACTGTCAAGTTCAGAGGCTAAGTCGTTTTAATAGGGTTCGTAACAAATAGCAAGACTCAATCACGCGAGTGTCACCGTGTTGAATAAAAATATTAATTCATATATTTAAAGAAAATAATTTTAAGAATCTGTAAATAATAAAAATCAAGTACCTAACATTTTAATTAACATGATTCTCATATGATAATTATACTTCACAAATTTATTTTAATAATTAAATAAAACACGGTCACTCTTACCTGAAAACTTTATTAAATTAAAGTATATATAGTTATATTTGTAACATATCTAAGTTTTTACAATCTTTTTTGAAATTATTCACTTGAAATCACATCTTCAATAAAATAGTATATATTAATTAAAAATAAAATAAAATAAAAACTTTATTCTTATTAATGTATGAACAAAATTATATCACTTTTGCTAAAATATCATTGTACATTTTTTGAATATTTGTTAAAAATAATTATGTAATTTACACATATAAATATCAATACCACAAAATAAATTATTTTTTATTAAATACCACAAAATACATGTTACATGCAATAGTTATTAGTGTGAAAGTTAATAAACCTTTCCCCATACCTCCTTTCTATGATAGGTGTCCGACATGAGTATGTGTTGGGAAATTGAAGTGGAATCTGATCTTGTACGCAGCGGAATAATTACAAAAAAATTTTATTTGATTTTTCAAAATAAGATTACTTAAAATACTATAAGATGATTAACATATAAATCATAATAAAACATAAATTGTAACTCATACTTTATTTCAAAACTTGATCCTTTTTTATCGTTTCCCTCAAACCATTTCTAAAATTGGATCATCTTAACCACCACAGTTACACAAGTGTCCATCATCTGACAGTATCCACAAATGTGTTGAGAGAACTCTGCAACTATTGCAAAATGAGTTAGGTTAAGAGTGCTAGCTTCTTTAGAGCTTAAGCTTATTTATAATAAATTTTGAATATTTTAGTAATTTAATTGAAATTAAATTCTAATTTCAATTAAATTTAATTAGAATAACAAATATTTCCAACTAAATTCGATTTCATATTTAATCATAAAGTTTCTCAAACTTTACAAATCTAACTTGATTAAAACATTTTTCTCTCTTTAACCCGTTCTTTATATATAAACCATTAGGTTCTCAAATATGTTGACAATAGATATAAATTATAGCCCTAAATTATATTTAAGATTAGATAAATTAAATTACTTTAATTTATCTTTAATCCTCTAATTAAATAATTTATATCTATAGATCAAGATTAGTATCCAACAATGCTTCATGACTACTCAAATATTTAGGAATGTCAAATTAGTTTTGACTAATTCTTGCATGCATGATTTTTTCATATAATTCAATCATTTAATCATATAATGTTCTAATTAGACATAAATCATAGAATTAATGTCTACTTTATTTAAGTTAAATCATGTTAGTTCTCTACCATTAGCAATTAATTCAATTAATAATATTTGTAAACTATTTTACAAAGTGTCGTTCCACCTTGGCCAAGGATTTTTTGAATCAATACTAATCGAGAAAAATGGAACATTCTCCCTAATTATTGTGGGGTGATGAATTATATCTTGATCACTCAACTACCTTCATATAGTTTATGTTATATTCAATAACTATTGACTGAGCTATCCTTGATTATAATAGGTCATAAGTATTATCAAAATATAGCAATCCATATATGAAATAACTTTGGAGATCTTAAGTCAAATGATTACTTATACAATCATCACAAAGAGAATTTCTATAGACATACAAGTAATGTTCTAAATGGATATCTCATATGAGATCAGTTCAGTGAACTTTTTCTCTAACAAAAACTCACATGTTTGTTTAAGTATCTTCGTACTTTAATATATTAGATTGACTATTTCCTTTATAATATATCATGTGCTAGTCTTTTTACATTCTATTAATGTCACGTCTTAATAAAACAATGACTAAGAATAATTTAAGGATAATACATAAATGCAATACAAATCTCATAATCATGATCTCTTCATAATTTCTTTTGTAATGTATATTTATCCTATGTATCTTATCATATACATTTGAATATGTATAAGATAAAGAATCCCTTTAAATTATTTTGTCACCGAATTGTATGTAACCGATTGTCTATAGGGCATAAACTAACAATCCCTCACTTGAATTAAGCCAATCA
>JAOQMM010000006.1:3559336-3584952 GCA_027563515.1 Erythroxylum platyclados
GGGAGCTTGAGGCCAGCGGAGGCGTTGTCGCCGTTGAAGGAGGGTCCAGATCACGACGGAGACGGTGATTCGAGGGTTGATGGGAGGTGGGGCCAGTGGATGAAGGGACAGCTTTCGAGGACGCCGTCTGTTGCCTCTTCGAATGCGTGCAAACGGTCCGATCTGAGGTTGTTGCTGGGTGTCTTGGGTGCGCCGCTTGCTCCGGTTCATGTTAGCAGCTCTGAGCCATTGCCTCATCTTAGTATCAAAGATACCCCAATAGTTAGTATCTCTTACTCCCTCTTACTGTGACGCCTCAGTAGTTCGTCAAGCGTGTTGTATTATTTAGAAACGCGGCCTTCGTAGTTTAAACATGTACTGACTAGTGCTAAATCTCCCAAGTTCATTGCCTTCTTATGTAATCGTTTCCTCTATGTTTCTGTTTTCTTCTTATATTTGATCGAAAAAGATGATTTCAAGTGTAAATTGATTTTGGGAATGTTTTGCTGGAGCAAAGTTGCTCTGTTCTTGTGCATGCTGATTCCAAGCTGAAACTTTGTTAAATTGCAAAGAACTAATTTCTTTCTTCAATCTTGATTTCGAGGAAACCAGTTTCTTCTTCTTTTCGTCCTCTTCAATTTATTTTCTTCGCGTTTCAGCATCTACAATTACCTAAGGCCTCAGAGATCAACACTTTTTTCTGCCATGTATACCGTGCACCTGGGATTAATTGTAAATGTGAGGTTAGAGTTAGTTTAGTCTCAGGATACGATTGATAATAACTGCCCACAAACAATAAAAAAGATAATGGAGAATTTGGTACTTGATACTCTGCAGGTTTGAGTCAGCACCTGCCATCATATGCATGATTCATGCAACCTGGTTGTCAATAAATGTTGATTTCCTATAGTGTCCATCCTTGTACGCTTCTTCTAAAACTATTCTTTGTGCGGTTTTGTGGCAGGAAACCTCGTCTGCTCAGTATATATTGCAGCAGTACATGGCAGCTTCAGGAGGGCAGAGGCTTCAAAACTCCATCCACAATGCTTATGCCATGGGAAAAGTGAGGATGATAGCTTCTGAATTTGAAGCTGCTAACAAAGTCACAAAGAACCGTAATGCCTCCAAAGCTGCAGAATCCGGTGGCTTTATTCTGTGGCAAATGAATCCGGACATGTGGTATGTGGAACTTGCACTTGGTGGCAGCAAAGTTCATGCTGGCTGCAACGGGAAGCTTGTGTGGAGGCATACGCCTTGGCTTGGTCCCCATGCTGCAAAAGGTCCCGTTAGGCCATTGCGTCGTGCACTTCAGGTGAAGCTTGTGTTCTGGTTCATGTATTTTGACTATCAACATGTTTGAAAACAATTGTTTGATTGAACTTCCATTTGTTTGCAGGGTCTTGACCCAAGGACAACTGCTAGCATGTTCTCCAATGCAAGATGCATTGGGGAAAAGAAGATTAATGAAGATGATTGCTTTATTCTGAAGATATGTGCTGATCCTGCAACTTTGAAAGCTAGGAGTGAAGGGCCAGCCGAGATCATAAGACATGTTTTGTTTGGCTACTTTAGCCAAAAGACTGGCCTCCTGGTTCATCTAGAAGACTCTCATTTGACCAGAATCCAAAACAATGGAGGTGATGCTGTTTACTGGGAGACCACGATCAATTCTTTCCTTGATGATTATAGGCCAGTTGATGGTATCATGATTGCTCATTCTGGGCGATCTGTTGTAACCCTTTTCCGCTTTGGAGATACATCAATGAGTCATACCAGGACCAGAATGGAAGAAGCATGGGCAATTGAGGAAGTGGCATTCAATGTTCCAGGGTTGTCAATGGATTGCTTTATTCCTCCTGCTGAATTAAGATTTGCATCAATTAGTGAAACTTGTGAACTTCCTCAGGGTCATAGCGTAAAGCCTAACCTAGCTATGGCAGCATATCACACAAAAGTTGCCGCGGAAGGCTCATAACAATGTGGTTAACAGACGGATATTAGGAAGATGAAACGCTTGTTGTACGCTATATTGAACTGCTAGGCTAGTTGTCTAGTTTATATTGGCCTGGTTGACAGGAAGTTGAACTCGTACGAGGGGGGAGTGAAGTTCTGGCATTGGGTCAATATCTTTTTGAATATGTAAATAGAGCACAGTTGTTCACCTATATTCTCGGTTCTGTATGCATGCCTGTGTCCATGGTGAGGACTTGAAATCAAGTCGGATCTTGGATATATAAAGGGTGGGATCTAAGAAAGGTTACCCTTCTTCCAAAGAAAACCATAATTGCGATCCTTAAAGTTAAATTTCTCATGTATTTGCAGCTTGTAAATCATTTGACATTCCCAGTTTCGTGTTCATGTTCATCTTAGACATAAGTTAACAAACTACTGATGAGTATATAAAGAAGGGCACTAAAATTACGTGAAAACATAGCAGGATCGTGTAACGTTAGGGGCAGAGGCATAGCCTGGTGGTCTGCCTTGCTTGTACGTAAAGTATAAAAGAGAACCATTTATGTAGCACTCGCAAGTAAACTTACAAAATCGAGAGAGACCATAGCCAACTATGGACTTGATTTTCTAGGAGTGGAGTTATCGGTGCATTGCTTCATTGAGAAAATGACATGAAGGATCAAAATCCAATCGGTTACCTTAAGTTGTCGCAAAAAAACCGAGACCAAGAATGTTTCTTGCCAGTTGCCATCTTATAACACACAGTTTTGTGTGTGGTAATGAAGCTTTGCAATAGTTTCAACATCCAATAAGATCAGCCCTCGAGAAAAGGTTTTCCGAAGCTGCCTATAATGTAACTCGCTGGAAGCTTTATGGCTCAGTGTCAGCCAATGGAAATTGCCTGCAAAAACAAGTTGAAATGTTATAAACAGTTCTGTAAAACAGGATCTTTGACATTCCTAACTTAATTAAAAAGAACTAAAAAATTCAAATTTGAGTTTTACTTTTAACTTTTTTGATAACAACTTCATAACTGTTCAATGTTTTGAATTTTTTTTAATTTAATATTCTATCATTTAAGTTTTGAATTCAATTCAAACCGTTATTTATGTTAATATTTGTTGATGTGACTAATAGTTATTTAAATAATGACACTTAAAATGTCACGTGAATCATCTTCTCCATTTCCATCACCCATCTTGCTCTTTGCTCTTTATATCGGTTGTCTGCTCTTTTCTATAATTGTTTATAGTATAAAACTAAAAATGAAAAATAAATAAGGGTTCATCGATGCCTATAAGATTGTGGTAGATGAGTGTTGACCAACTAAAAGAAAAAAAAAGAGTTTGAGTGATTATTTTGCTTATAACTCTCATACTTTTTACAATGAATAGTCCTGCTTGAGCAAATGATTCATTAGGCTTGATTCAAACTTAATGTTAGATGTGTTTCATTGTTGGAACCTAGGCAAATAAGTCTTCTTAGATTCATTGACCAAAACTTTGATGTCACTAACTACCCTTGTTGATTTTTGTCAACATGACTATTACCTGACTATCAAATTGGAAGTTGATAAATCACCCTTAATATGATAAAAATGACAACTACATAGTTATGCTAAACTAGAAATCAAAGAATAAATAATACTTCAAAGATACATTTCAACAAATAGGTGGTAGCCAAAGAAATTGAACATTGAACCAACTTACATTTATTCATCTGATGTCTTCCTTATATAAGAAAATAAACTAAAATTGATTCCTCAAAGATAGGCATTAACAAATAATAAGAAAAGTCACCATTACAGTAACTAAAAAATGAACTACTAGCTAAAAAATAGGAACACAAATTGACTATGACTTTTTCAGCAAGAGTTTATTCTGATTAGGACACTAAGAAAAACAACTCACAAATTTCTACATTAATATCTTACATACTCCCCTTTAATGTTGAAATTTTTACTCCTAATTTTTATCTAAAAGAAATAAACTTTTGCAAAGCTAGTGCCTTGATAAACATATCAACTACTTATTCATCAATATTGCAATAAGTCATTTGAATGCTCCCTTGTTGCACCATCTCTCTAATAAAATGGTGGCATGTCTTTATGTGTCTTGTATGGTTGTGGAAAATAGGATTTTGTTGCCATGGCAATGGTTGATTGGTTGTCACGATGACTTGGTGTTACCTTGACTTAATTTTGCAGCATATCTTCCAAAATTGTTCTCAACCAGATTGCTTGACATGTTGTTACACTGGCAGCCATATATTCAATTTTAAAGGAAGAAAATGTATTAAAAGATTATTTCTTTGAGTTCCAAGAGATAGCACCACTTCCAAGGGCAAAAACATAACCCATTGTACTTTGTCGATCATCAATTGAACCTACCCAATCACTATTACAATACTTATATAAGTTGAAATTATTAATTCCACCATACCAAATTCCAAATGAGATGGTTTCCTTTGAAGTATCATAATATTCTTTTAGCATCACCATAATATAATTTGTTGGGATTTTGCATGAATTATGACAAAACACTTATAGTGAGAGCAATACCTGGTTTGCTATTTGCCAAATAGAGTAAGATTCTAATCAAAATGTGATAGACATGGGCATCCATTATTTCTTCTTCTACTTAAGCTAAAATTTTTTATTAGTAATCATAAGAGTCTTTACAAACTTGCACTCCTCCATTTTGAACCTTGTATGAAGATCATTAACATATTTTTTTTTGTAAAAAGAAAATCCCCTCATTGCATTGTTTCACTTCCACCCCAAGAAAGTAATTCTTCATTCCCATATCAGTTATTTCAAATTTAGAAATCATAAGTTTTCTAAATTCATTCATCAAGACAACACTATTACTAATGTAGATCAAGTCATTCACATAAAGACACACAATTAGTAATTCATCACTTCCTTTAGTCTTGACATACAAAGTTGGCTCACTCATACTTTGCTGAAATCCATATGAAATGAAATGATTGTTGATCTTGTCATACCAAACATATGGATCTTACTTCAGGCCATATGGTGTTTTCTTTAAGTGATAGACTTTATTTTCTTGACATGCCACTTCACAGCCTTGCGGTTGCTATAAAAACACTTCTTCATTCAAAAGATCATTAAACAAAATTGATTTTTATATCAAATTGATAAACATTCCATTTTTTTCTAAGCTGCTAAGGTCAAAAGAGTGCATATAGTATCATTGCAATTGGTGTGAATGTCTTGTCAAAATCTACATGCTTTTACTGCATATAGCCTCAAGCAACTAGCTTGACTTTGCATTTCTAGCCTGACCCCATTTGATCTAAACTTTATCTTGAAAATCCACTTCAAGCCAACCATTTTTACTCCATTTGGAAGAGTTCACAGCTGCCATATCTTGTTTTTCTGTATGGCCTTCATCTCTTCATCCATTATAATATTTTGAATATCACTTCTTCATAAAAGTAAATTGGCCCTTTCACTTAGGAAATTTGACATCTCTCTTTAGTTATATAAATTTCAGCCAAACTCGTCCATTTTCATGGCAGAGTTTTTAAAAAAGGAAGAACTGAAAATGCTAGACTTGATGAATTAAGAGGGATGGCTGGACTAGATGGTGAGGAAGGACCAGAATCATCATTTTTTTTCTTTCGAAAAGTAAAGGATTTCATTAATAAAATATTATATACAATCTCGTTCCATTTGGTCTAGACTAATGCTCATCTCTTCTTTTTAGTTGTTGTACGATTATCAACGATAACCCCTAGCTTGCAATATTAATTGGATCTGAAGAGTAATCTCCTGAGAAACCAGCTCTTCACTTCTGCTTTGTTGTCTAAAAACTCTACAGTTTCTTCCTTTCAGATATGGTAATTCTTAGAAGCCCAACTACTTTTGAGTGCTTTGTAATCCGCATGACTGTCTATCTTAATTTTCACCTACCAGTTGATCATTTCCTCTCATGTATCTGTTAGTCTATTGATATTCAACAGTGCCTACAACCAACTTGATATCTTGCTTGTAAACTTATAATTAATCCAAAAGTGTTCTAGATTTTCCAATTCAACATGACAAAGTTCACACATCAGTGAGTTAATGGGAAACTTGATTTCATCTTTCGTAAGTAATCCACTATTTATTCCCATCTATAGTACAAATGTCCATATCCCACACCAGTTTTGTCCACTTTACATTTGGTTGTTGTTCTTTCTGCAAAAAGAGTTCACAAGCTTTTGTGTTAAACTTTTCAGATTTGAAAGCTATCCACTTAATTTCATCTTGTTCCCTCTGGTTGCATCTTGGTACCTGATTCAATATAATTTCAGCACCCCTACAATTATGATATGGCTAAGTCTGCTAATTGTTGTTGATCAAACTATTTATTCAAGTACCTATTGGAACCACAAGTTTCACCATTCACGAATATATTTCTCCTTAATCTTCATCTTTCAAAAAAGAACTTCCAAAATGTTGTTTCTCATCGCATTTCCAAGTATTTTTCTTACCAAACACACCATCATAACTGATTAGTAACTTTTTGGTAAGAGGCTTATAAAATTGATAGCCTTTAGTTTCAATGTTACATCCCACAAAAATGCAATTTAAACTATTTTCATCAAGATTTGATCTTTTTTAAGAAGGAACATGTACATAGGAAATTGAACTAAAAACCTTGCAATGAGTTACTTTAGGCTTCTACCTATGCCATGCTTTGAAAGAAGTTTAGTGAGGCAATGTTGTTATGGGACTTCTATTAAGAATGTAAGCTACTCTGTGTATTGCTTCTGCCTAGAAATTCTTTAGAAAATCTTTAAGCATGCTTTTTTCCATCTCCATAAGACTCCTATTCTTTTGCTTCATGACTCCATTTTATTGTAGAGTGTAGCTAGTTGTCAATTATCTTTAAATGCCAAATTCAGTACAGAATTTGACAAATTTCTTTGACATAATTCACCTCCTTGATCTGTTCATATACTTTCATAGATTGCCCACTTTTCTTTTCAATAAATGACTTGAATTTTTTAATATAGGCAATGTATTTAAATTGTCCTTAGCAAAAACTAAGTGATTCGTAGCTATAATGAGTTGAATCTTCAAAGACAAGTGAAAATCCTTCTAAATGAAATTGCACCACAGTCAACAACTTTGAACTAAATAAGGTACATAAAGTACATTTTCAATGCACTATAAGCCACATTTGTTTATTGGAATAGTACCTTTGAGCCTCTTGAATCATCTTATCATCCATTGTCCCTCGGCTATTTACCGACTTATCTATGCTAGTAAAAGCACTAAGCTAACCTATCATGTGGACATTGCATCCATTTACTATATATCAAACATCTTAAACACATTTTGTAGTAGAGTGACATGTAATAAATAAACTTTCAATTTCATCCACTTTCTTTTCTTTAATAAATTTTGCTTGTTTTTGTTTAAGGAAACAATATCTTTCCATATGGTTATACCTTTTGTGATAGTAACATTGTTTTAACATCTAATTTTCACCTTTTCAAGCTCCTTTTGAATGTTGATTATTGCCATTAAGACCATTCTCCTCTACCTCCTTTGCCTCCTCGTCGACCACAAAATGATCTTCCACTACGACCTTTACTGGAGGCACTTTTATTGCTTGATTCACTAAACTTGGTCTTATCTTTCTGTGAGGGCATATGCAACTTTCTTTGAAAAGCACTTTTAAATGGGTCATTGTCATACCTACTCATCCTATCTTTATGAGAATAAAGAGAACCAAGCTATTCATTAGTTGTTAGCTTGCTTAAATCTTTTGACTTATATGGCAGTTACCACATGATCCTATTTCTTAAGTAGGCTCCAAAGAATTTTTTCAAATATTGTGTGTTCTTCCAAATTCTCCCATACCTTCTTAGTTGATTAATAATCTCCATCATATTTTTCGTAATAGTTCTCCAAAGTGTCACTGTCACTCATAAACAAACTCTTAAATTTGCACCAAAAAGTTTGAAGTTTGGCAGTGAGTACCTTGGCATTTCCTTGATATCCTTTTTAGAGAGCATCTCAAGCTTCCTTCAACTTTATGGCTACTAAAATGTGAGGGAATATTGATTCATCCACTACTTGTTGAATGAAGAATAATTCTTTAGAATCTTTCTTGCGAATGTCTTAATTATCCACTGCTTTAGCTTCAACGCGACTTTTCTCCACCAAATCTCAAGATTTCATAACCACTACCTTGAAGGTGTGGCAGCCTTGACAATAAAGGATTAATACCATAATTGTTGTTGGCCATCTACTTTGTTTTAGAAAACAAAGTAGATATGTTAACAAAAATATAGAGCTTGACTTTAATACCAAATGATAAAAAATGGCAGTCAAACAAGTATACTAAACTAGCCATCACAGAATAAACAACATTCAAAGAGACATTTCAACAAACAAGTGGTAGCAAGGAAATTGATCACTAAACCAACTTACATTTATTCATCAGATCCCTTCCTTATATAGGCAAATAAACCAAAATTTATTCCTTAAAGATAGGCATTAACAAATAACAAGAAAATCCATGATCATAGTAACTAAAAAAAGAAATACTAGCCAAAAAATATGAAGAAGAATTGACTATGACTTTTTTAGCAAGAGTTTCCTATTTTTAATTTAAGGTATCATATATAAGCCTAAGAACGATAACACAATTGGATGAGTAAATGAGCTTATTGAAAAGACAAGTAAGAGAGGCACAAACTTCAATAGGAGTGAGGGAATTGAGAAATGAGAATTAGAGTTGGTTAAGAGGGTTAGGGCTAGGGTTAGAATTAAGGTTAGGGTTATGGTTATGGTTATGATTGGAGATTTTCTCAATTAACAAAAAGTTGATCCATCGCTAGGAAAGATAAGTGGTAATAAAGTAGATGGAGGAAGAAGAGAGGGAAGAGCTTTACCTCTTAAGGTGATGACTTTGACTTTGCCTTCATAATTGTTTACATATACAAAGAAGTAGAGAAAAAGAGAGCGAATGAGCTTTAATTATTATCTTATGGTATAAATAAGAGAGAAAATAACATTTGGTCTTAATGGGGATCAGTGAGAGTTATAAGCAAAAAGATCATACTCAAGCTCTTCTCGTTCCTTCAGTTAGTCAAAGTTTGTTTGACACATTCTCATAAACATCAATGAAAACTTTTTTTTTCTCTTGACTTTTTTATTTTGATTTTGATGTTGTTAACTATTGTAAAGAAGAGTAGATGACTGATATAGAGAACAAAGAGTGATGTGGGTAACGAACATAAAGAAAAAGATTTATGTGACCTCTTTAAGTGTCAGCATTCACACGTTCCATTAACCACATTATCAAAATATTAACGGAGACAACATTTTGAATATAGTGGCATGATTTTTAAAAGTTTTAGAGCTAAATTGAAAACTTTAAAAGGTTGGGTACATAATTTAAAAAAATATTAAAAGATTTGATACTTATAAGTTTCTAATCCCTAAAAATTTATATCAAAACTAAATCAAATTGTACTGTTGACTTTAATTTGGTATGATTTTGAATAATTTGTAATATTCAAACTGAGAATTGAACTAAAATTTATCAAATTATTTTTAATTAAATTGAACCAAAAACTGAATTTTATATGTTATTATATTGTCTATTTAAATGTTTTGTAAATTTAACTTCAATAAGTTTAATCATTTAAAGTCTAAATTTAAATACTTGAATTTAAGGTAATTAATTTTCTAATTTTTGTATATAAGATTGCCTAAAATTTTGAAAAATAAAGTTAAGTTAATATCGAAATAAAGAAACATGAAGAGATATCAGGTTATTTTTTTCTTATTGGATACTCGTCTCTTTGTTCGTTCTATTGTATACCCTAGCTTTTTTTTCTTTTTTTCAAAAAAAGAAGTTGTTACTTTCTTGGAAACCTTAAAATCCATTTCTATCTTTCCATTCTCTACTTCTTAAGTACTACTTATTGTCAAGCCTACCTTGATTTAAGAATTAGAAATATAATTGACCTCTTACACTTTGTGTTATCTTGGTCTTGTTGTTATCTAATTATTATATGTGCATGTTTGCAATTCTTTAATGACTTTATGTATCATAGAGTTATATGGTAATAATGGCCACTTCCATTATATTCGGTTTCTTTTAGTACATGTAGTAGTTATGTTATTGTTTATTATTATTTATCATATATGTGAGAACGAAACATGAGAATCACATTAAGTTTGAAGGCATCTCTCTAGTAAAATTTTGCTCACTTTTTCACCTATCAATTTGTTATCAGGTTACATTGATAGTAAAGTAATCAATAATATATTACCGACATTGAAGTGACTAAATGCACTCTCTATATCTAAGTATAACACTGTGATGAATTTGTCTGATTCAATGAATAATTTGAAGTATTTGCAATCTTCAAATCTTTTAAGAATGCTCACTTCCCTAAGATTATTATCAACTTTTATCATTTGCCAATATTGAATTTTATGTAGATTTCACGATTTAATTGTTTTACTTGAATCAGTTGACAACTTGAAGCATCTGTAACATTTGAATCGTCATGAAATACCAATCAAGATATTATGTCAATCATTTAAATGCTTGTATATTTTATAAATTTTAATCTTGCATTGGAGCAAGGACGAGCAATATTGGAGTACTAATCAAAGAATTGCAAGTTGTAAAGTATTATAGTTATGAACTTTAGTTGCAATTTGATTCATCATATTATCTTATTTCAACTGTTAAATATTTAGATTTAATTTAACATTGTAGTTTCAAGTTGTAACATATCCTTAATTTTAATCTCATCATCACTACTATATGTGAAGAGCTTTAAGAAGTATAACCTAAGATCGACCTATTGTTCTTGCTAGTAGGACTTTGCGTTGAGCCTCATTAATTATTATAAAAGGTACAAGTCATCATTTTTTGGAAGTTCTGGAAAGCATTAAACAGTTTAAGAAATTGTGATACTAGCTTTGCAATCTTTTGTTGCATGTAGTTGTATAGATGATGTGAGGGTATTGGATTTGCATTCTTAATTCTTGCAACAATTTTATGATCCTTTTTAGTATGATGATTGGCATTTATCATGGTGACAACTTTAACTTTAATAATTCATCTTTTTATTTGTATTCTTATAGTTACCAACAATTAATAAAATATATGATATAGAAAAAGCCTTTTTTTTGGTAGATCCACGAGGTGTCCTAGGAGGCCCGAACTATCGTGGTACTTTTAAGCCAGTACCATACCTGGACTATTCTCCGCTCGTGCCTATATAGGACTTCAAAAGGCGTCTCAGCACTACCACCAAGTATTTAACACTACTACATACACAGGGGGGTTTGAACATTGACCTTACTTAAGCAAAGATCAGCCCGTGCCACTAAACTCCAGCGCTGGGTTCTAATGACTCAAGTTTTGACTCTTTAGTTTTTTTTAATTGTTCACTATTTTTGCCTTTTTTCACTAGTTTTGACATATTATCTATAATCTTGATGAGGTTACGTAATTCGTTAGTTTAGACATATTATCTATAATCTTAAAAGAAACGATTCTCCAAATTATGTTGTACTAAATTTTAGTATAATATAGAATAAAATTTTTTATTTTAAATATAGTTATCAAAATTAAAATTTTAAAATTTTGGAGATCTTCAAATTCCTAAATTGGATTGGACCATGTACAACCCTAATTATAAATATGTAAAAAATATTCTTTATTTTTGATCATGGGCCTTGGTTTATCTTTTGCATTTTTACCTTCCTACACCAAAAATTTCACCATGTAGTCGCAAGGTAGGGGCAGAGGCCAGAGAGCAATATATGTAAGGCCTCATACATCAGCATCCAGTTCTAATAAGCCCCATCTTTGCAGTACACCTGATCTTTCTCCGACATTGAACCTAAAACTTGGGTGGTTAAAGCAACTCAAAATCGAAAATAAAAAGATCACGCTTCAATTCATGCCTCTTCCGAAACGTAAACTTGGCAGAAACAAGAGACATATACATGCTTTGGTGTGACCGGACGCCGAATATGGTCTTCATCATCATGAACTTTGGAATCAGCACCTGGAACTCCCACGCTGGTAGTACATATTCATAATAAACAAAAGAATTAATTCATCATATACGCATAATGATCAGATCCTGGACTGAGTTCGTGATAAAAATAGTACAATGGTGAGTGCACAAGTAGTCTCATGAACAGAATTTTTAATACTGATGACCATTATATCATGCAACTATAGGACAGTTGCTTTCATGCTTTACAGCTCCAAATGTAAGTTTATACAGTAGCTGCACATTCTTGAGACTTTAAACATTCGTACTTGACTCTGTTAAATCTATCTTCGAACTTCTATTCCCAGTATTTGTAGTCATGCTGTCGCTATTATTTTTAAGGCCACAAAAGTTGAAGAATATGAAGGGACCACATTCTGCTTCTGTGGTCCCTTATTCTCTTTTGTAGCACATTTGATGCACATTTCTTAAAAATTATCATGGGCTAGAAGAGGAAGAAAAAGGGAAAAGTGCAGGATAGAAACTGAGGGGTTAGATTCGTATATCTGGCATCCATTTCTGCTACATATATCTTTATCATGTTTGTCTTTGACTTCTAGTTTTCTTCAAGGTACAATAGCGACAGATGTTATGCAAGGGATAAGAGAAATAGTAATTCATTTGGTTAAAAGAAATGAAAAGATAAAATTCAAAACGTAGATTCTATTCGACATTATCACGGATGTGCATACCAGAGCAGGAAATTATGTTATCTTTCTGTTGTGCGAAATTTCGAAGATTTGCATTATAGCTTACGTTAACTTTCCATATAAGACAAAAGCAATTGTGGACAAAAGGACTTGGAAAGTGAAAAAAGTGAATGTAAGTGGTGACAAGGTGGTCCAAATAACGACTAAAAAGTCCAACCATCTAGTGGTAGATTCTGCCATTGCAAATGGAGAGAAAAACAAAACAATGGTAGTAGTAAGGCTAACCTACCACAGAAATGGATTCATTCTATGGAGAATCCCATTGATGAATAAAGTTCAGATACTTCCATCTCTGTTAGTCTTCAAGGCCCCAAAGCTTTTGCCTCAGTTACCTTGGTACCTCTGACTCTAATTTAATGAATGTGAAATACGCATTCCTACGCTCCAAGATGAATGAAATATAGCACTCTTGGACTCTTCCTGGAGATTGGATATGTCAGAAGTCTCAGAACTCGTATATGTTTACCCACTATTAAAAGTTCAAAACTATGAAGTCTAACCCTTCTCGAGGAGAAAAGCCACACCTTCTCATATCCAATATGCTTCTAATAAATTTTGACAATTTAAATTATGAAAAACTTTTCATGCGCCGCTAGCGCGAGGTGTCACTCCATAACCAGGCCACCCACCCACTTTCCATTTTCATGCCGTATCTTTATTTATTCTTTCGATCTTTACACATAAAGCCGGTCGCCTAACCCTAACTGAATACAAAAACCCTAAATCCAATCTCTCTTTGTCTTCTAAACTATGGATTTCCTGAACAAAAAGGAAAAGACATTCCCCACCGTTACTCCTTTCACTACTATGACAAATTCTGGTACTATGAATGTGGAGAAGAGTTGCAGTGACCCTAGTTGCTTCTTTTGTAGCCTCAAAGAGCCAGACTCGTCTGTCAGGAGAGCTGGTATAGCAAGTTGTTTTAAGAAAATGCCCTTCAGAGACAACCAAGATGATGTTTTGGTGCTTAGTCGACTATGGAACATAGCTATGACGCAACCAAATGATCCAGAGCTACCGTCCCTTGGCATCTTCGATTGCATGGCGCGTATGATCCAAAGAAGCATTAATGATAGACGTTGGCGTCTCAGGGATGAAAACATATATACCCCTTATTATGCAGCTCATGTAATTGGCTCCTACACCATGAAAAGGTTCGAGTTTGCGGAGAAAGCTGTTGAATCAGGTGTTATATCTCCATTATTGGCGCTTTTAAGAGGAAAGATCAGTTGGGTCGAGCAAAGAGTTGCTGTTCGAGCACTTGGTCACCTGGCTAGCTATGAAAGAACATTTAAAGCTGTGACATTGCATGAAAAAGAACTAGTAGAATTAGCTATGAAGATTGCTTCTACTTGCCTTGAAACGGTGTACCGTCAGTTTGTAGGCCTGAAGGATGCAAACAAGAGGTTGAAGTACCATCGTAACTTGCTTACAAAAGGAGTTGGAGAGTTAGAAACAGAAAACAGAAAGGCTGAGGAATGGGCTAGCCAACTCCAGTGCTGGTCTCTCTACCTATTGAACTGTTTTGCTTCCAAAGGCAGGTCTCTAAATCTCATTTGTAGACGTGAGTTTCTCAGAGACTTGGCTGAAATGTGGGGTGGATTGGTGAACCACGCATCACCTGCAGGAGTTGGGCTTATTAGAATCTTATGCTACAGTAAAATTGGAAGAAAAAGCATCGCTGAATGTAAAGAAGTTATAAAGAATCTCTGTAATCTCTCGAGATCTTCAGATGATTGGCAGTACATAGGCATCGATTGTTTACTACTGCTTCTCAAAGACCAAGATACCAGGTACAATGTTATAGAGATTGCAACTTCGTTTCTCGTAGATTTGGTAGATCTTGGAAGTCTTGGTGAAAGATCAAATGTTGGAGAAAAAATCACAAAAGCCCTTCTTTTAGATTGTGAACAAAACAAACTTAAGTTAACTATCAGCAATAAAGTCCAGAAATTTTTAGAAGAAATATGGGATTTGAAAGTGGAGAAGAGGAAAAAAGAGAAATTGCTGTCTGATGAAAAGGTTGAAGAAAGAAGGGTTCTGGTGGGGCTGATAAAACAAGAAGCAAATCACATGTTTTTGTTAGGGGATATAGAAGAATCACTGTCCAAGTACACTGAAGCATTACAGTTATGTCCATTAAGATTAAGGAAAGAAAGGATGAATATTTACAGCAACAGAGCTCAGTGTCACTTGTTGCTGAGAAACCCTGACAATGCCATAAGCGACTCAACTCGAGCTCTTTGCCTGTCAAATCCCGCAAACAGTCACAGTAAAAGCCTTTGGAGGAGATCACAGGCTTATGACATGAAAGGACTGGCTAAAGAGAGCCTCATGGACTCCATAATATTCCTCAACAGCTGTGTCAACAGTGGACCAACCAAGCGAGTGAAAATCCCGTACTATGCTGCATATATGATCAGCAAACAGATGGATGCCACATGGCTTTTTGCCAGTGCCAGGTCAAACGTATCAAGCAATCAAGTTGGTCAAGAACCCGAGTATGATGAAATGATGGATCGAAGAGGACCTGTCTCAGGTAAGTTGTATGTACTAATCATAAAGCAGAAGTTTAAGTACTGAATGTGGATAATTTGAATATAGAATTGTGAGATTTCCACTTTTCCTCAACATTTTCAGGTTTGTATACTATAACAGAAGAGCCTTTCATTGGAAAAGAAGGGAGCAGGAGAAAGCTGGAAATAGCAAGAAGGAGAAAAGCACCTATCGTGGCTCGATCTATGTAATGGAAGATGACAGTGTAACACAAAACCATAAAGCGTTTTTGGCCATCGGATGTTCATGTGTATTGTGTTCGTTAATGTGATTGAAAATTTTGGCCACAGGCAGGTTTGTAGTTGCAGAATGAAACAATGATGCGTTGACTTCTAAAGTCCAACAAAGACACTGGAAGTCATATAACCACAATGTAGTTATCACATCTTCCGCATGTCTCGTTAAGAATGGACACCTGATATTTTCTGATTCAATGCTAGTAAGTGACTGCTTGGAGAACTGTAGTTTATTAGTTAAAACTAAAGCTGTTAAAAATTTATAAAAAAAACAGATAGTAAAAATTTTGTGCGACGAACAGAAGAGCAATAGAAAATATAATTTGCCCTTGCCTCATCAGAGGGTGCACCTATCCTCTCTATAACCCCACCGTTCATCTTGCTTGGACAGGGAGCCATTAAACTTTCTTTCATAAAGAGGTTTTCGTTTACGAATTTAGTACTGATATCCTCTCATATTCTCTATCAACATGTAATGCTTTTTTCCAAAATATTCTATTGTTTTTTAATAAAAAAGTTAAAAGGTTCCATATAAATTCGTATAAACAGCAAATCATCATGTTGGCAGCAGTGATTATTTGAACGTAACTTTCATTAGAGAATCTCAATCCAGTCTCTGAACTGAGCATGCGAGTTGAGGCAGCAAAAAGGGGTCGCTAATTGCTAAAAGCCTAAAAACCCTCTTAGACTTTGACTTTTTGGCAAGTTGAAATGTCGCAATCTAATTCTTCAAAGTATAGAGGAAACAATGGCGAGCTACAAGTGCAGCTCCATGGGCCAGGTTAGGCAGATTTACACCAACTTTATAACTATATACAGACAAAATGCATTGAACAAAGTGTCTATTCTATTTTCAGTAACTTAAATTTGTACACTCAAAACATTAATTAAAAACCTTAAATACATAATTCTCTTGATATAAAACATATAAGGCAGATATGAGGAATTTAATAAAATCAACGTCTGGCAAACCTTTGAATAATCCCTCAACACTTTCTTGTTTACAAAAACCTTTTGATAAATTATTTTGCATATGTTAGACTGTAAACATTAATAAGTAGAGAAAGACTAATTTATATTCTTTATAATTTAATTTGGTAGGTCTATCACATAATCTAGTGGACAATTATAATTATTTAAGTATTATTTATTTATTAGACTTAAATATAAATAATTAGTTAGTTCAATATTAATTTATGTTCTAATATTCTTCCACTTAATATAATCGTAAAATTAAAGAGCATAACTTCAAGTGCATGAAAATTAAATTTAACACAAGTAACTTTGTATGAGAAAACAACAAATATAAGTTACGATAGTTGTATATTATTTATGTAACATTCTTCCTTCTGTATAATTCAACACTTGCTATTCACCATACTAGGTCAATAAATAATAATACAAATAAATTCCATCATGGTCGAAAATTATACCTAGTATATTTTCTTGTTAAAATATCAAAACACATGTGTCCACTATTATAAAATGAAAAATTAGTAATGTGAATAAAAAATACATAAATGAGCTCAAAGTGTTAGTATCATCATAAATAAGTGTCATTCAATGGTATAACCTAAATAATCGTATCTACAACCACAATGCATAAGTTGTGGCTTCAAAACTTATCATGAAGCCCGCTTTCATAAGAGAAGAAGCAATGATAGACTACTTAATACTTTTTCATGATATTGTTCATTTTCGTAAAAAATAGATAATTAAGCATGAATTTTTTTGCATTTAAGGTACCTATAAAAAATCTAAATTTGAGCATCTATTTACTTTCAAATGATCATTTCTTGAATATATGAACCTGTATTTCTACATTCTTTACATATACCTTAATACTTTCTTCGTAACTTTTCAATGAACAATTTTGAGGTTACTTTGATATTTGTCTAACATTCTAACCCTAAAACTAATATTCAATCTTGTATATATTTGCACATATATTAAACCGCCTATAACTGAAGTATAAGGAATTAATTCCATCTCTTTTAGTTTTATATTATTCTTTGGATATTATATGAAACTAAATTTTACCTTTTTGACAAAGAACAAGTTCTGCTAAACATTTTTTTCATATTAAATCTCTTTAAAATTCTTTTGATAAACCTTTTTAAGACAGTCACAATAATTATTGTGATCTATTACAAAAATTTCAATTCCTATCATATATGAAACATATCTCATATCTTTCATTTCAAGATTCGTAGAGAGAAAATATTTTGTCTCATCTAACATGTTCAAATCATTAGCAACTAATGAAATATCATCAACGTATAGAATTAAGAAAATAAATCTATTCCACCCTAATATTTTGATATATGCATTGATTAATTGTGTTTTCCTAAAAAATTAAAAGACATTATAATCTTGTTGAACTTAAGATATTATTATTGAGAAGCTTGTTTAAGTTCGTATATTGACTTTTTGAGTTTATACGTCATTTGATGTTTTGTTAAGAAACCTTCAAATTGATCCGTAAATACTTTCTCTTTAAAATCTTCATTAAGCAATTCTATTTTCACATCTATGTGGTGTAACTTCAAATCATATTGAGCCACCAATGTCATTATAATCTTAATGAGTCCTTTTTTTAAAACAGGTGAAAATGTCTTTTTATGATCGATATCACATTTTATAGTATAATCCTTGATAACAAGTTTGCTCTTATTTAAGTTGCATTTTGTTATGAAAACTCTTACCTAACTTGCTTAAAACCTTCTAGAAATCTATGAGATACTAAACTTTGTTGTCTTCTGTGGATTTAAATTTATCTTTATTGATATCAATCCATTTTTCAAACTCTGCACATTTTATGACCTATGAAAATGAAATTGGATATTTATTGATTCAAATATCAATATTTGAATTTTGTAAATAAACCACATAATCATTTGAAATGGTTAACTTTCTTTCTCTTTAAGATCTTCTCAAATGTATTGTATCTTTTTGTTCATGTACGCCATGTGGTTATGAGTTAGTTCATTATAAATGTATTCATTCATTCAAATATTGTTCTTTATTGTCTAAATTTGTATCAATTAAATAATATTTGGAATAACTATGGATGAAGAAGCTTTTTTGGATAAAGGTACATTTACCTTTATTTCTTTAGTATCCGTATTTTTTTGTTCATTACTTCCACTAATTTCATCATTCTTATGAAATCTAGCATGTTCAGCTTTCATAATTTTAAGACTATGATCTGGACAATAAAACCTAATTTCTTTAGATTTTTCTAGGTAACATATAACGTAATCATTAATCATTGGAGAATTTATTTATTTTTTCATGTGGATTACATATCCTTGCCTCTAATTAGTAAGGAGGTACTTATCATACTCCTGACCATATTTATCAGTATCCTATTATGCCTTTGTATCACAATGTTTGATTGAGGTGTGCTTGGCATAGTATAGTATACATATATGTTATGTCTTTCAAGGAACCTTGCAAATAGACCTGTACATTATCCTTAATCATTACATTTTCCATAGTATTCACTCCCTCTATCAGATTTTACAATTTTTATCTTTTTGTCTGATTACCTTTTGCAATTATGTATACTTTAAGAGCATCCATTATCTGAAATTTTTCTTAAGTAAATAGACATAAACATACCATAATAAGTCATCGATAAATGTAATTAAATTTTTTCTTTACCAAAATATAGAGTACTGAGAGATTCACAAATATCAGCCTGTATAATCTAATAAGTGTTTCTTGTCACTCTTTTCTTACTATATTTGGCTTGCTATCTTATAATGCAATCTACATATATACTTAGATTAGTAAAATCTACATTTGAAATAATCTTATTCTTTTATAATCATTCAAACTTTTTTTTTTGATATATGACCCAAATGTCTAGGCTACAAGTAAGAAAATGTTTCATTTAACACACTACATTTGATTCCAACATTACTATGAACAATAAACAAAGATTTAAAAAAATTATCAATTTTTAATTTATATAAACATCAGTAAGAACAATAGAACCAATAAATAAAATGTTCTTAAATAAATTGAAATAACCATGTCCAAAATCTCCTTTAAACTTAATAACAACAAGTTTTGAAACATAAATTAGGTTCATAGAAATTAAAGGTACATGAAAATTTTCCAAAATATCTAGTTGATGACCAAAATTTAAGATCAAATGATAAGCCTCTACACCTTCAACTAGAGACTTAATACGATTTCTTATAAAGAGAATATTCTAATTTAGGTTTATCTTTTGAATCATAAAGTGCCAATATTAAGAATTAAGAGAAGCATCACCTAATTTGATTCAAAACATACATAAACATAATATCTACCTTTCCTTTTGAACCAAGCCTTACGTTTTAGGCAATCCTTTTATTTATGTCCAACTTTCTTACATAATTTACATTTGTCTAACGTTTGCTCCTTTTGATTGGCTTTTGTAGCATTAGTAGGCTACTTCCTTTTCTTAAACTTGTTAACTTTTACGTTCAATTCTTTACTTAATTCTTCATGCACTAGATTGATAAAATAACTCTTTCATTTTTTTAATCTTTCTTCTTCTTGAGTAAACTTACTAGACAGTTTATTAGCATCCTACTTTTTCTTCATAATATTGCAATTAATTTGAAAATGTCCATATGCAATAAGTTCAAAAGTTATATCATAAAAGAGACATTCACTATCATTTTAGCTTTGCTGTGGTGTTAGTCATCTTAATAATATAGGCTTGTATACTCCATGACCCAATATACTTCATAATAGTGAGTTCGATCATAAAGGTACCAACAAGTAACGTATTTGCATAATGAAAATATTCTTCCACAAACTTCAAGTACTCACTAACACTTTAGTTTTTAGAATAGTTTTCTTAATATTATTAGTGATAGCCATTCATATAAACATAGGGCTCAATTTATTAGAATGTTCCTATGTATTTGGTATGAATTATATCCCCGCTACTTGGACCCATAAAATCAAGAGGTTGATCCTCTAATAATGTCAAGGCAAGTTCCAAAACACCTAAGTAAATATTAGCATATTCATTCCATTCAAAGAAATTGAGACCATTGAAAACAATAACAAATAAAGCTTACAAATGAAGAGAAACAACTTCAAAAGTTATACATTAATTCTTATATTACATACAATTTTGCTTAAAGATCTAAAATAAATAATTAAATATATACTATAGTTTCCATTTAGGCGGATATTACAGTATACTATCACAAATTAAATGTCAATGACAATTAATTATAAGTAAATAAATGTTCCTAATTAAATGCATACATCGTCTTTGGATATACAAAATATTTGACAAAAAATGTTAACTTACTCTCATTATATTTACTCTCTCACACAATAAGTTAACTCACCTTTGGGTGAATCATAATGCTATGAAATAATAAGCAACAATCAATCACTTTACTCATATGCATTCCATTAACTAATATGGATAATTAACATTTTATTTATTCAAGCATGTCATCATCATTGGTTTACCACTCTAGTGAATAAAAAACAATAAATACAAATTTATGCATAAATAATAGATCTTACTTTAATATTATGCATTTGTAAAATCATAATTTGGAAATTTGATAAATGTAATTAAAAATAATAAATCTTACTTTAATATTCTGCATTTGTAAAATAATAGTGTGGAAATTTGATATATGTAATTAAAATAATAGATCTTACTTCAATATTATGCATTTGTAAAATAATAATGTGGAAATTTGATAAATGTAATTAAAATATTCTCCTAAAGATCAAACAATTTATTGCATGAATTCCTTGATATTTTTCTCTTTATTTTATTTTAATTTATAGTAACAACCATTTTTTTGGTCTCTTTTCTCTTTAAAGAAATCATATAAAACAAAGTAACCCTTAAGACAATCAAGGACAAATCACAAAACTCTTATCCTGTAAATCTAAACACATAACTAATTATTTTTGTTAGATAACCATCGACAATGAAGAGTACATCTTAAATGGTTTAATGGTAAATTAGTGACCTATTAAAAAAATGGAAAACATATGAAAACCCACTAAGGACCAAAAGGAATCAAATTTAGGATATTGTAGAGAATGGACTTTGTATCTTAATGAAACCCTTAATAAAAGATAAAGGTACAAAATAAGTGGGACAATAAGTCTAGGAGACTCACTGCAATGAATTGTAAGGTCATATATTTTTTATTTTATACATTGACCAGATATGACTTTAATAGATTGTGTATATATGAGACAATTCAAGAGATATGGCATACATTTAAAATCACATATAAGGACATAATTCAAGTGAAAGAGAGGAAAATGAGCATGTTTGTGCATCAATATAAATTGTTTATGCTCTTATAGATATTGGTAAGACTTACACTAATATTTAATTAATGGAAATTGCCTAGTTCTTTACCAAAGGATTAAGAAAAAAAAGGTGACAGTCATACAAGAAGCTTAAAGTATGAGCACCTTCCATTAAAATAGCTAATCCTTACATATAAGATGCAAATGAATGAATTGCATAAAGAAAAAGTGGCTCCAAGAAGAAAGAGTGTGTTTTTCAAGTCTCTAACGATAAGCAAAGTGACGACGATGAAATCTCCATAAGTGAGAGTGATATGGATGACATACAAGAATTTCTTCAAGAAAAAAATGGAAAATAATTAAAGAAGAAGAAGAAAGCACTTAAAGCCTCATAAAATGATATCACTACTCCAAAAAGTAAAGAATTAAAAAATATAGTGGAAAGTATATGGTTTATGCTAACAATTATGACATACCATCTAGTTTTTACTCTTATTATAATATTGATGAATATAATAATTTTGATGATAATTTATCATATGTTAAGATTGTTAGGAGTTTAGAGGCTCTAAGAATGGATAGAAAGATAGTCTTCTCAAATAGAAAAAAAAAACTATAAAGTCCTTAGATGTATGTATGAAAATAAGAAATCTAAGAAAGAGTTTTTCAAAGACTCCTTTCTAGGTTCATTAATGGTAGTGAAAAGTTCAATAACATGCTTAAAGCTAAAAGGAGTTTAATAAGTCGATGATGATGATTCCATCTAGATACTAAAGAAAATTACAATGTAAATTTACCTACAATGATAACATCAATGCCAAATATAAGATAATCTTTGCTAGGTGATGAATATAAATCCTACCCTAACTTTTCCAACATACCATCACGCAAGTCACTTCAATATGATGCCTATCATTTAAAGAGTCATGTATGCTTCTTAATACATCTGCCAAAGGCAAAAAAGAATGTATACAAAAGATTATGTCATGCAGAATGATCTTTTAAAAGTTTGACTAGAAAAGAAGAAAATAACTATTAATTCTTATGTCAATATTTGAACTGAGAATAGATTATATAGAGAGTAAACAAAGACAATCGAAGGAAACCAATTTTAGAAAACTATGAGGAAGGATAGGAGATTGAATAACATAAGTTGTCCATGTTTCTTAGAGCTAAATCATGCCTACTATCAACCACTTATTCTCATGTATATCAGCTCCAGTCTTATAAATTCAAAAAGTGTAGTATTTGCATCCAAAATACCTATCATTTACAATATGCAATAATTCTAATACTCTTTCCTTTTGAAATTATTGTACATAAGAATCCACAAAACCAAGACTAGTTCACATCAGTCAATTATATTTGCTAGATAATAATGCTTTTACATATGAGAAAGATCTATATAAACAACATTTGAATTCATCTGTATGCAAACTTCAATTCAACCAGAAGTACAAAAAAATTCAGAAGATTTATTATGACTATACCAACTTCTATGAAACTCAAAAAGAACTACAGAAAGATGACATCGTACTTAACACTTGGAACAAGTTAAACATCCTTACAAGAGACGCAATTAATCATAACTATAAATATCTAAACAAAAAGAAGCAAAACGATTTACATACTAAGACTAGTTCACATCAGTTAATTGTATTTGGTAGATAATGATGCTTTTACATATGAGAAAGATCTATATAAACTAGATTTGATCCAGAATTCTGCACTTTTTCTACATATGCTAATGCTACTAATAACCTTTAACCAACCAAATTTGAACTAAGAACACCCTAACATAAGCAAACAACTCCAATTCATCTTTATTCAAACAACCTCAACTCATGTGTATGCAAACAACATTTGAATCCATTTGTATGCAAACTTCAATTTAACCAGAAGCAGAAAAAATTTAGAAGATTTATTATGACTATACCATCTTCTATGAAACTCAAAGAGAACTATAGAAAGATGAAATTATATCTCAACACTTGGAACAAGTTAAACATCCTTACAAGAGACGCAATTAATCAGAACTGGAGGTATCTAAGCAAAAAGAAGCAAAACAATTTACATACCAACGATTGTCACGGCAGTGATGGGCCGTGGTGATGAAGGGAGGCGGATAAGGGATACAACAGTGATAAGCAAATGAGGGCGACTGAGGGACTCCATGCACAAAGAAAAACTGATGAATGAGGGATTCTATATGGTGATTGAGAAGTTAAAGATCCCAACCAGTGATTGAGAAGTTAGGAATTCCAAATAGTGATTGAGAAATTAGGAGTTCCAAACGACGGAGAAGGAAGGGATGAGAGAATTTGTTTTATTAGGTTAATTATTTACTTTACTGACTAATTAAGTTAATTGGTTATTTGTTTAAGTTAATTTGTTAGGGTTAATTAATTATAGTAGGTCCCACAGATAAAAATATTAATTAATTTTTAATTTTTATTTTAAGAAAATGGGTCCCATACTACCACGTCGGATCTAACATGGCAGTGTACTACTCACCTACGCAGTAAAACAATATAAAAATCTGACTGGTCATTACTAACCTAGCAAACAAACTAGCGGGATCACATAACCATCAGTTTCTTTATTATTTTGGGGTTGTATTTAAATGTTTTCTAAATGTTAGGGTTTTATTTATACTTTCTGAAATATTAGGGTTAAATTTGTCAAATAATGTAAATGTTAGGGTTACAAATGACCTTATTGCTTAAACTTCTTAAAGATGCCCTAATTTGCACACCTTTTTAACCTAATTCTTTACCATTTATCTTTTTATGAATATACAACAAAATAATTCAAGATGAATATAAAGAAATAAAAAGATAATAACAATAATTCTTATGATGAAACAAGAAGACACAACTCGAAAAGGGGGGAAAAACCAAAGAGACTCAAGAAGATACGATTAGGAATAGGAAGGGAAAAAAATCAAAGATACTCAAGAATAATAACCAAATACCAACTAATATTAATTCACTTAAAAAATAAACTTTAAATACTTCATTAAGAAAATTAAGACCTTTTGTTTATAAAGAACTAAGAACTTAATCTATAGAAGATTTGAAATGCTATAGAAAATACTTTGATAAATTATGAGTTAGCTTGATAAAGAACAAGGATGAAAAACCCCTTTATAATTTAAAATAAAATCAAATTAGAAACTCAAAACCTTGTATCTTATTAATAAAACTTGTCCTCCTCTACATATTATCACTACTACCATTCTTAATAAAATTAAAAAATCAATTACTAGTATTACTCCAATTAAAAACTCTAAACTACTAATGCATCTTTAAATTGAAACTATAAAACACTAATTTAATTAGGACTGAGGACTAAATACTAATCGTACTTGCATTAATTTTAGCATTTGTTCAATAATGGATAGTTTGGATTAACTATCTAAAGTGGACTTCCCAATTTGTGCACACATCGTACATATATTAGATATATACACCTTCTTAGCATACGATTGAACACATACTGAGTATACACACAACTGCATTTCTTCTCCGAGCAATGAGCTGGTGGTGGTCTGATGCTATTGGCACTGCCAAGGTACATGCATACGTACATACACACCAATAACCTACAGAGATTTAATGAAATTTCATAATGTGTTGTTTTGCAGAAGAAATTCGAAGAAGACGAACCACCGCGAAGCTACCAATGTAACGCTCCGATACCCCCTGGGAGGAATACCAGAGTGCTACTTCGCTGATGTCTCGCGCTCACAAGATCTTAGCCAGTTTTATTAGCTTTGCGGAAGCGTAATTACCAAGTTACTTAAAACATGCAATCCAATTTCATGCAT
>JAOQMM010000006.1:3586210-3596402 GCA_027563515.1 Erythroxylum platyclados
GCAGAGATTGAAGGCTACCAGTGACTGGCAGAAATCCTACGCTGATCTGAAGCATAAGGAGATTGAGTTTGAAGTTGGAAAACGACATCGTTTTGTTAAAAATAAAAAAAAGTACACCTGGCTCGGCCCGGCCCATTGTCATGCCTACGGTTGACTCATATGCCAAAAACGAAGCGTTTAACGTCAATAACGGTGACGTTTTTAAGTGGAAGCATTTGTGGAAGATTTTAGCTGAGCAGTTTGGGATTGAGAAGTATGGGTTTGAAGAGGGTGTTGGGAGGGTTAGTCTGGTGGCGACTATGAAGGGTAAAGAGAGAGTGTGGGGGGAGACTGTGAGGAAAAATCTGTTACAAGCCACGAAGCTTGAGGAATGTTGGGATTTGGTGGTTTGGGGATTTGATATTGAGTGGGGAAACGCCGAAACAAGAGTAAGGAGCATGGGTTTTCGGGGTTTAGGAATTCCAAGAACTCTTTCATTTCTTGGATTGACAAGATGAAAGCATACAAGATTGTTCCTTGAAGTTTGGTTGTGTTAATTTTCAGATTATGCCGTTTTTGTTTCTGTCTTGTTTTGTTAATAATTTTTTAAATTATTAATTATGACATTAAACATAATTGTCTGTCGTGTTTAACACTAAATACAGGCTTGTTTAGTGGAGGACCCCTCGTCTAAATATCATAAATAGGGAGACCGAAGAGGCTACATGTGGCATGGAATCGTAAGCACACACCCATTTAGATTTGGGTTTAATTGATGGGCTTGGCTCAATTATTCCGGAGCAATTCGACCTATGATATTGGGGCCCCACCCCAGTGCCAATTCGTAATTCACTTCACCTTTTTCAGGCTCAGCTCAGGCGGTATTGTCTATTGCGTGACAACAGAAATGGTGCTTACAAATTTCAATGGAGCTGGTGTCGGATTTGGTATTTGCCTGTTTAGAGTGCCTTTCTGGATTGTAATACCTGGGTAATATTGTTTCCTACAAATTGAATCTTTTCTCTTTGTTGATTTCAGGTTTCGGTGTTGGTTGTGGCTTCGGCGTTGGTTGGGGTTTCGGCGGTCAGTTCTTTTTCTCTTTTCGTTTTGATGAATTTTGAAAAGCCTAGTGGTACTTATGTCTGTAACTGAAGGCGATAAGGGTGGTTTTAGAAGGTAATTGTTGAATTATGTTAGAGGATTTTCTTAGGTGGGGCTTCTGTCTTGAAGAGAAAACTTCTCTTTCCGTTAGCTGTGTTCTATGATTGTAAAAAGGCAATTCTTTGGTCCAGTTGCAGTTTATGATATTTATCTCAAATTCTTCCGCTTTCCTGCTTCACTTATTCAAATGCTCCCGTTCTTTCTATCCTTATTTATGCTTGATGTTAGCTATCATTCAACTGATGATAAGGGTTCACGCTGGATAATAAATTGATTGAAGAAAACTTTGCTAGTGTCCTCCTCGTCGCTCATAAGTGTTTCTTTACTATGTTCCTGATAGAACCAAGGCTTTATCCTACTCTATCTACTGAATTACCATTTTGAACGAGGATTTACTAATTAAAATAGTCTTCTGCTGTAGGTATGCCTTTGAATATCTTGGGTCTTGGTGCAGGTAAAAACTTACAAAAAAAGCAGCTTATGTGTTTATGCAGCTGGTGCTTTATACTTCTTTTATGTTCGAGGACTGATACTGACATGAGTTTTGCTTTATACTTCTTTATGTCCGCGAGGACTGATATTGACATGAGTTTTGGTTACAGGAGGAGGTTGTGGGGTCGGCTTAGGCCTTGGCTGGGGCTTTGGCACTGCTTTCGGTAGTCAATACCGAAACTCTAGGGTCACGTTCCAAGGCGTTGATTTTCACAGGAAGGATGACAGTAGTAGTGAGTCTAAAGAGACGCTGGGAAGTACAGAGGAAGTTCCTGTGTCACGGTAGCTCTTCATCTCTGGTGTAAACATTGTTTACAATATTGTGAAGCTCTGATGGTGGGAGTCCATTGAGCAACTTATGCATAGGAAAACTTTTGAACTTATGTACCAGTCTTGGATTTGCATTGTTAGATGTCATGAAAGCACAGAGAGAGGTAACCTTTGCTCCAATTTTTATGTTAAATGTATCCATTGTTGAGCTATTTATTAATCTATTATTGAGACAGGCTCAAAATCTATGGAAATTGAGAGTATGAAAACGTAGTTCAGTTCTGAAAATGAGGTGACATTCTCGAACTGTAACTTGACTGTCTCCTGGTCTTCATTTATTAGTATTCTGGATTATTTCTCATGATCTTGAAAAGTAATTGAACAAACTGGGACTTGGGACCTTTTCCGGCCTCAGTGAAATTGAACAAATTGGTCTTGTATGTATGTCAACTCTCATCTAGTTTCGAATTTTTGTCAATATGATCCATTTATCTAGTCTGCTTTCATGAATTCGTGTTATTCCCCATTCAACATTGGTTAAAACTTATCAATACTTTGCACAATTCAGCCGTTCAAACTTAAGAATCTAATAGATATCTTGCATACATCACCACTTCTCCACATTCGTATTTTCGTATTTAGGGGAGAAGATGATGAGTAATGTGCCTTTAATTTCCAAGTTACAGCTTAAAATTAAGTTGCAGACTTCATAAAATGGTTGTTTTCATTAATAAATGCTAAGTCACGTGAAGGACAAGGCATTTTTCACGATCTAAAACTTTTACCCAGTTCAGTTCAAGAGGCCTTTATCAACTACCGAATCATACTAACAAGGTTCAGAGGTTTTCTCTTCTTTTTTGGTCAATAAAGGCTTGAATCTAACAGTTTAAATACTGTTTTTGAGAGTGCTTTTTGTAAGAAATTGTATTAATTAAACTCGATCAAACTGCAGCTTACAGAGAAAGGTACATATGTTACAAGATCCGGTGACACATTAGGGGTCTGTTCTCTGCCTTAATGGCTCCTACATTGGTACAACATATTTGGTCCACATGGATCAAAATTTCCAAGGAAAATAGAAGCCAAAAGTGGAAAGGAACTTGGATTCTTCTGTGCACCATGAAGAGAGCTTGTTTTAGCTTAAAATCACACCCTCCATACTGCAACCCCTTCCTTGGAACTTAGTGACCCCTGTCCTAACGCTCAGGAGGAAGAGTCCGCATAGCCCCTCATAGTACACGCAATGCTATCAATACTGCAAAAAGAGGCCAGAACATAAGTGTCAATGAACGTAACAAGCTCATTTTATAAAAACAGTCTTTCTTCTTTACTCCAAAATAGTGATCAGTAAAATATAGAAGCGTCACGTTTACTCACAAAAGGTTAAATGCTCCCAAAACAACAGGCATTCCTTGTGCCTTAGACGCTCAAATATGCCACATCAGACAAAGCATAATCTCCACATACCTAACACCTAAAGTAAGATCTCCATATATATAGGTCAATGTGTCTTACCTTGGGCCATAAAAGCACCGAAACATTCTGGAAATTGTATTTATGCCAAGTTAAGCCTGGCCCAATATCAAATGAACTTAATTGTCAATTAGACTGAAGGATCAGTCGATTCAACATGATTGACTATTTTACTTGTGACATTGGAATATATAGTGCACAAGAAGTAAGCTATCCACATCTTTTCCCACCAAATTGGAAAATGATATAGCTGATAACCACTATAAGTATGTATAAAGCAAAAAGATAATATGGAGTATGATTGACTTCAAAGCAAAACCAGAAAAGTTCAACAATGCTCAGATAGTGACAGGCTGTCAAAGAAAAGCTGCTATCAGTTTCTATATTCACCAACTAAAAACACCAAGAAAAGGTCAAATTTTTTTAGTCGAGAGAAAAGATTTTTAACATCTAGTTGCTATATGATCAGGATAAATCAAAGAAATATTAAGTGAAAAAACCACACCCACAATCTAGCAAACAGAACACAAATGCATACAGCAATAGACTTTGTAGCAAACAAGAAGCTCCAACATAATGCATTTAATAGTCGAAATAGACACATGAAGAGTACTGATTGTCAAGGCATATTTCATAATAATCATGCTCCTCAGTCTAACCACTAGCATATAATGTGAAATCCTGCCTTACTTGAAAGTATGCCTTATGTGGAAGCACTTAAATTGATAAACAGAATCATACTCAATGTTCCCAGAAAACTACATTGGTATAGCAATCAATCAGTTTTTGAAAAATCTTATCTTATTCCTGCTCAAAGGCAATTACCAAAACCGTCTATATCAGGCTCAGGCAACCAACACTCAAAATACAACCATAGATTTATGTGACACAGGCAGTGGAAGGAATCAAATAATGAGATAAAGGATGCTCACCAATCAAGCAAATAAGAAGAACTATTGAAAAAGCTGCTCGAACAGGTCGACTATATTGCATTTGATACTGAGACCGTTGAAGCTGTCTCTGCATAGCTCCATAGCATCCATAAAGTTGCTTATTATAGCATTCATCATAGCCATCAAGGCAACCCTTACTCTTTTCATAACATGCATCAATGCCCTGCAAGAATATTAAGACAAGCATCAAGTAAATATAATACTAACCAAACATTAGATAATGAAGTATATTCCATTTAAAAGAATGACATATAAGATTCCACAAGCTGCTAAGTACACACCCTAATCAACTCTGAGGATCGCAATGGAGCAGTATCTGATTCTTGATGACGATCTGTTGGCTTCCACTTTCTAATGCCATTGTTTGGCCACTTAAGCTTGTAAGCTGATTCCATAGAATCTAAAACTCCAGATAAACTGGGTACTTTTCGTGGGGGTTGAGGAACATGCCTGGTAGAAGAATTCAGTTGGAAGCAATCATCAGCAATTGCAATCTTCCAAGCACCAATGTCAGCACTAGCACTAGCAGTCCTTCTATGGCCATGAAGTTTCTCCTCCCTAGATTCCAAGGAACTGAGACCGACTGACTGATTAGAGTTCTTTGAACATTCTGGTTCTGACATTTTTTCCATTTCTTGCAACTTATCAAGATCGCTATTGTGAATTTTCCAAGCGGTGTTATCTTCAGGTGGTCCAGACAAAAACAACGCAAATTCATTGCTCTCCCCTTCGTCCAAACGGACCCAAGGCAATGATGTCTTGCCTTCAGAAAGTGCAGAATCCCTTAAAGCACTTTGAATTTTTGAAATATGATCCTCAATTGCAACTATAAATTCATGATGCCTGTCTTTTGCATCATCACGGGAGCTTTTAACGTAGCTTGACCTGACTGCTCGCTGAAACTCCTCCAACTGCAATGCTCAATCCAGAATAAAATTGAATTCCACTAACTAACAGTGCAGAACCCTTGAACAAGAGACAGAGACGAGAGGAGAGAGAGAGAGAGGTGACCTGCCATTTGGTGGTGCCAAGAGAGGTGCGTAGGTCACGGTCAAGCTCCTCGCAATTCCACAAATTAGAGGTGTCCTTCTTCGCATGAACCCATGTTCTATAAGTTGATTCCATCCTTCAAATATTACCCACAAACGCCAGAAGTAAAAAACAGGAACATCAACATTCCAAACCGACACCAAATTCTAACCCAAAAAAAAAAAAAATCCATCAAACAGAAGTCAAATAAAGTGCACGCTTTTGTTTCATTAAAAAACCCAATCGTCGTATCTATGTCCTAAAGCAATTAAATCGACAAGAAAATGTCGTGTCCATAAACGGCAGTGCCTAACCAGATCTCAGAAACATGATCCAACATTGTCATTGTCAAAAATAAGAAATGCAGTTAATTTAAGGACAAATTATTAAAAGAAATAGAATATGGTAATAATAATTACAGAAGTGGAATAGGAATACCTGTCGGCAGATTCTTGAACTTCCTCAGCCGCAGAGAAAAAGGGATCCTTCTCCCACCGACCAAAACTCGATGCCATTGACACCAAGCCACGCAAAACTCGAAACTCGAAACTCGATCACCAATCAACAATACCGAACCCCCCAATGCTTGTCTTTCTCTTCTTAACTTCTAGATCCTTCCCGCAGCAACCTCGTAATCAAAACAAGATATGAGAGGATTAGTCGACAGAAAGCCTGGTGGAGGGAAATTTGGACTTTCTGTGTTGAAGATTGGGCGAGACAATTAAACAGAGAAAGGAAAGGGATTAGGCAACCATATGATTGTTTCTAGTTAGTACAGTTACTTGATGTACTAAAATGCTGTCGTTTACAAGCAGTAGCACTGGTGCCTCATTAGCAAAAAGGCAATATGTCACATAGTTTAACCACCAATTGTATATGAAACTAAAAGGTGGAACACATTTTTTGTGATATATGAATTATCTTTACTTTATACATATATCGGATTTTTATTTATGCAAAACAACAATTTTAAATAAAATCTCATATTAAAATCTACATATACAGGTACAATAAAATAATAATAAATAAATGATATGTTTCTAACAAAAATATTTTAAAATATTAATCATGATCAAATCATAATTAATTGAGAAATTATTAAATTTAAGTATATTAATAAGTATATGTGTGTGTGTGTGTGTTATGTTTAATAGCCACATCATTATATTGCATTGCACATATAAATAGTAATAAATAGATAACATTTGGATGTATTTTAAAAATTAAATAAATTATTATGCGTGTAAATTAATATGAATAATACAAATAAATAACTAATAGAATGATTAAATTTAATTTATAATGTTTGAATTTTTTTTAAAAAGATAATAAATTAATTTTTATTAATTTTTCATAATGTATTAATTAAATTTAAGAATATTAATAAATAGTTATATCTTATATTTAATAGTTAATTTATTATATTATATTACATATTTAAAGTATATTAAATAAATAATAATTTGATGTACTTATAAAAGTTATATGCTTTTATATATGAAGAATACGAATAAGTGTCTGTGATCAAGTAATTATTTAATATTCACTACTTTTGTTTTTGTTAAACATAGCTATTTTAACATTTATAATTTTTTATTAAAAATAATGATAATAAAAGAAATGAAACCAAAAAGGACTTAACATCACAATTATCACCAGAGCCCCCTGTGGAACATAACGGTGGATTCGAAATTTCGGATTTCAATACAAAGCTTAGAGATTTCGGCCTGATTATACTAAGTGAACAAATTCACCGTTTGACAATGGAGCTTGTTGGAACATCGAGCTTCCAATTATGGAGACAAATGTTTATGCCTTAGGTGTGCTCGTCCTATAAGTTGCTTTGCAAGAAAACCTGGAGGTCAACTTAGGAACAACGACTACAATAGCAATATTGTGAACTCGCTCAGATAATTTCACAAAGAACAATGCTAGACAACAATTTTTAGGAAAAAAAAAAACTCAAAACGTTGCCGTATGAAAAAATAAGACTTTGGTTTTTAATTATTCTTTATAAGAGTGAGTAAAAATACGGAAAAACATTAGTGAATTTATGAATAGTGATTCTGTTCATCTTCCTTCTACTCTTCCGATTGTCGATCTTTCTTCTTGTGTTAAACGTATAGAAAAAAGATGAACAAGGTCATTATTTAGGTTCACTCATGTTTTTCAATCTCTTTACTTTTATAAAAAAGAAATGTATATTACTCTTCATACACGATGGCTATAGCTCTTATGGCAACAAAGTGTGTCACCATACAAAGTGCTTTATCATCTTTATGATAATCTTTTTGAACCTGAATTTTGGTATTTATAGGCGTTATCTGCTTAATATTCCTCGTATGGTTAAATCATTATACAAGATATAGGAGTAAGAGATACAATAGGAATAAAAGAAAATTAGGGTTGTTATTGACAGTTTTAAAAAAGTTTAATTTTTTTACAACGAGTTAAAATTTAAAATTAAATTTAAATTTTGGTAAAATCGATTGAGTTTAATTTTACCTTTTTTGTCTTTCTTATATTAATGCTTGTTGTTAAGATTCACAATATTATTGTATTTTGATTAGAAGATTCCACTAACATGATTTATGTGCTTTTCCTGTCCACATTACTCGATAGGAGCCAAATTGTCCGCATTTTGCACGCGAGGCTCCAGTGGACTGGAGGGTTACACGCTTACGCTCCGTTAACCAACCCATGGAAGATTGTCAGCTACTGTGCGCGGCGGCGAGAAATGGCGACGTCGAGAAGATTAAAGCTCTCGTAGACAGGGGCGTAGACGTTACATTCTTCGACAGTGATGGGTTTACTCCGCTTATGCTTGCCGCTAAATTCGGTCGCAACGCCGCCGTCAAAGCCCTTCTCGAAGCCGGTGCGCCTTGGAACGCCCTATCTCCTTCCAATCTCTCAGCCGGTGATTTAGCCATGGAGGCCGGTCACCAAGAAGCTTTCGAAACCCTCCTTAACACCGGTATCAACATAATTATTATCATTCTTCTTTCTCAATTACATACTCAATCCAAAAAGCTGCGAACTTTAAGCACATAAGAGAAATAAGCGAACTTTTTGTAAATATATAGTCTCTATCTTCTTCACAATGTCGATTAGTTTCGTTAACTGTGTAGGGATTCAATCTGAGTTGATATTGGGAACCATTGCAAGGAGGGCTAATGAAAGCACTCACTGTAATGAGGAATACTTGGAAGATAGAGTTAGTTTTAGTGAGGATAAGTTGATGGACTCTGAGAGCAAAGCTATAATGATGGCTTGGGAGAGACCATTGATGGAGGCTCATGCGAAGGCTGTTTGCTCCGGCAGTGGTCACATACTGAACATTGGATTCGGAATGGGACTTGTTGATGCAGCTATTCAAAAGTACGGTCCGGTGTCACACACCATTGTGGAAGCACACCCGGAGGTTTATGAGAGAATGATTCGTTGTGGTTGGGGCGAGAGAGATAACGTGAAGATCGTATTTGGGCGTTGGCAAGATGTTCTTTCTCAACTTGAAACTTATGATGGTACTTGAAAATCTCTTGAACTTTGTGATTCACACAAAAATGCACGCTTTTTTTGGATTTGGCAGTTCCATAAATAACATGTTCTGTCTCCAAGAAATTTGAACTGATTGCGTACTGAATGTATGTTAGCTAAGATAAAAGTATTTTGCTTTGAGAAGTAATTAGGATTACATGACTACTTATCGTGTTTGTATGAAAATGTTAAAAAGTTAATCCTAAAACTTCGTTCCTCATTTGTGGATTTGATATTTCTGCATAAAGCACCAAATGGCCTGTTAGCTGCTTACAAAAGATGAACCATATACTTCCAAGTTGTTTAGCAGAAGTTGACACCTTGTATGATAGCTTCAGATTGATGAATTAACTGCATATCTGTGTACCCTGATGCTGTACATGAAAACTAGTGTATACTCATCTGCATCATCTCATATAAATCCATATGATTTGTGTTTTAACCATCAGTAATTTAAGCATTAATCCTTCACAGGGCAACTTGTACATACTGTAAATTTTGAAACTCTGCGCACATTTTTCAGGTATTTTCTTTGACACTTATGGGGAGTATTATGAAGACTTAAGAGAGTTCCACCAACACCTTCCAAAGTTATTGAAGCCTGGAGGAATCTACTCATTCTTTAATGGACTTTGTGGAGGTAATGCATTCTTCCATGTTGTATACTGCAACTTAGTTTCTTTAGAACTCGAGAATTTGGGCTACTCCACACAGTTAATTACATTGCCTGTTAAGGATTGTTTGGGAGAAGAAGTTTGGGAAGGCGTGAGACACAAGTACTGGCAGCTTGATACATACTATCTCCCTGTTTGTCAGTCGATACAGGACTCTGAATAACGCTTGATTTTGGCATAATTTTATCCTGTTACAGATGTTGAAGACTTAAAGCTCTTTGTTTTATTCTCTCTGTTCTGAACTTCTCTCGCATGGCATTCTACTAGTTTTGGATGGGTAAGTGCCATATGCGAGGAGTCTTTCAATCAACTGGGTTATATTCGCTACTGTGGATGTTCTCACTTTTAGTGTGTGGTGATAATTGTAAATTACTCGATGGTTCAAGAATGAAGATCAGCTCATCATGTACAGGAAACTTAGTCAGCAAAACAATTAATGAGTTCAATAGTGCAACTGAGAACATTTTTCAATCAAATTCTTAACAGAAGGGGTGTTCCGGGACATTCTTATTTTCTGTCAAACCATTTCAGAGACATACTAGATGATAAAATCTTGTTAAAGCTGAAGAAGTAGGCCCTTTCTGCATCATTTGGTTAAGGTAACTTAAATAGTTCCGGAATACA
>JAOQMM010000006.1:3638047-3650585 GCA_027563515.1 Erythroxylum platyclados
GCGAATAGGCCTAACATGGAGATGAGTATGATTTTGTTCTCTCCAAAGAGAGATGAGCTCTTTTGGAATCTCTAGTACACACACACACAAACACACACACACACTAACACACACACACACACACACACACACACACATACACACACACACACACACACACTCATCTATAAAGTATAAGCTATTATATATGTAGAAAACCTAGTGTTATATTACTAAATTATGATGAAAACATTACAAATAAGTACTATATATAAATAAGTGGATAATTCCCAAAATAGTAAGAGGTTTTTTTTTATATCTCATTAATCAAAAAGATATATGCATTTCTTTGAAAGACACACACACAAAAGAAACCGTAATATCTCAATAAATTTATATTTTTTTGTAATTAAGTTTTTTCGTGACAATATAACATGATTGATTTAGGCTCATATTATAAATTTTATACCAAAATTCTATCATTACTACCTATTGGAAGATATATTTATTATTTAAATCGCAATATTTACCAAAAATAACATAAGAAAGTGCTTTTTAAAAATATTTCTGACTCTTATCTTCCAAATGTCCAATTACTCCTTGGACGTGGACATTTATATTGTCATCCCAAGAAAAACTAAATTCCTCGAGGATTGTCGCTGCGCCTTCAATCATAATAATGGTCTCATTTGCGCTTTCAACTTTAGGTTTAAATCCTCAATTCTCGTTATTATATTTCAACCATGTTATGTGCTTAATGCAACATTGTTTCGGGCGAAATAGGATTGAAATAGAATTATTGGTAATCGACTACAATGTCTATGTCTAAGTTGTAGAAGAGTATCTGGCCATGGATTTGGTACTATGAATTTGGGCTTCCAACTTTATATACTATCACGATCATCGCATCACTACCACAAAAATCAACGTATCACAACGAAGTAACAAAAACCCACTTGGGAGTTGCTAGAATTTTTGGTGACTGATGATGTGGGATCCACAGCATGCTAAGAGACGCGGCGAGGCGATATGCAATTGTTTTTCTCTTCCGTAGGAATAATATAATAAGGACCTTCCGCTGTTGCCGTTTTTGTTGTTTCTGTCTCTTTCATTCATGTCGAAAAACTGTTTCCTTCTTCTTTTTGAGTGTTTGATGCCGTGGAACCCACTTCCAATGGCGGAGGACTTTTTGAGAGAATTGCTGACGTGCATCGCACCCAATTTTTTCCCATAATTTATCCTCTCACGTGACCCACTTCCATACATAAAACATAAAGAGCTTAATGTTTTTGCTTTGGCTTACTCTCTACTCTCTCTCTCTCTCCCATATCTGATCACCTTGGATTTAGCATGAGACCGGAGGGTCAAAGAACCATCTGACTTGCATGTGAACCGCACGCTCTTCTTTTTGTTTTGCCTTTCTAATGACTTGGAATCAAAATTCCATCATCTTCAAATAAAGTATCCCCTTGGGATTAATCCGGATCAGATGCGGCTATTAGATGGATGCCTTGGAAGAGACATTCAATCAGTTTATATAATTTTAGATGAAGGGAACCCCATAAGCGTCTACCCTTTATAAATCCAGAATTTCTTCGTTGTATGTCTACTCGTACAATAATTTCACCTACCTTCATATGTTGTGGCAATTGGCATATACGGGAGTGATTCTTTATACATTAGTTTCATCTACCTTTTGTATAATTTGGCAACTAATCTGTTAAACCAGTGACAATTATGCAATTGAGATACATTTGACTGTTCTAAAGAAAATTCTACGTCTTCCAAGCTTTGGATGAGTCGGAAGAACTTGGAAATTTAACTACACGAACGGCTCAAACCAACCAAATCCAGAACCATTTTCTAGAGAAAAGAGTGTTTAAAAAGCTGAAAATGTAGGGTGTGCTAACTCTGGAGTCTAGAGATTGTGTCGCTCCAAAGGTACAAGGTCCATGTCAAATTGCTGTTCTCAACAGCAAAGACCATGGGAGTTTTGGCAGCTTATCTCCATCTACGAGCACAGCTGCCACACTCAACCTTCTCTCCTATATATTTACAACTATCGTTCAAGACAAATATGGCCACCTACACAACCTTCCAATTTCAATGCTCGTCAATTATCGATCAGACAAAAACAAAACAAATCCTCCACACACCTTCAATGGATATGCAAACAGCAGAAAGCAACTTGAATAAAGAAAAGAGAATTCATAACCAAATTCCAAAACCTTCACCGGACTAAAATTTCCGATCTTACACTTACAGTAACAAAAAGGGTTACAATTACATCATCATTATTATATATCACCGCCTCAAAAACCATCTTCAAGCCGTTTTCTGTTTAAAATTCTAAACGAAAAGGTTTAAAAGTTTCTTTCCAACTTCGCCATTGCTTCCCAAGCTCGTCATGTCCGATTGCTCGGAGTAAAACGACAACGCATCTCTTCCTCGCTTCAGTGACTTCCCACTTTTACCTGCTACCAACTTTGGTTCTACAGCAAGTCTCAGATCAAAACCCTGACTTTGCTTCTCTTTCCCAACGCTCATCGAAGGTTTTGCCTGAGACCACATGTCACGCATCACCGAGAAGCTCTCTGATGTTTCATCGTAATCTGGAGCATAAACTCCGGTGCGAATTCCCTACAACGGCCGCAGAGTTCCTCCGGCGAGCACCTTCTCAACTGCCGCCTGACATACGTGCCAGTTCCCGCTCCATAACAGCCCCACCGCTCCGTTCACGGTATTAACCGTTCTCCCACAAGCCTCAAACAACAATGATTGAAACAACGCTACATACAGAAACTTAAAACATTTTAAAAGACAGAAACTTTCCCAATTACAACACACCACCAACGGTGAACGTGCAGACATCAAGGTAGTATATACCTGGTCGTTGAGGTTCGGGGACAGCGGAGATAAGAGACATGAGATCACTACGGCCGAAGAATTTAGCCAAAAACAAGGTGGCGTTAGCTTGAGCTTCGGGAGAGCTGATCCAGTGCAGGCACGACCTCAGTATGCATGTCTCGCTGCATCCCTTTCGCAGCACTCTGCATCCGTTGCAGCTCATCTTCACCGTCGATCACCGTCTGATCTCTAGAAATCTTGAAACCCAATTGAGAACAACGAAAAGGAAACTCTCTTCTTTATTTGTGAAGTTGGAGGAGTGATTAGAAAGAGGACAAAGGAAACAAAAGCTCGCCTAGGAGAGTGGTAGTGATACGATATAAGAAGAAGAGTAGAAAAGTGAATGTGCGGTTTTGGTTTAGTTAGACTGTGACCGTAGTTGAGTTAAGGATTTTGTATTGAACGGTCCTAGATTTATTTGAGGGGCTTAAGGTGGGGCCCAGTGAACATTGCTTTAGGTTGCCTTTTATCGAACCGAATATCTTCCGCACTCTGGGTTTTGAGGTGCGGCTCCGAGTTTTCGCGTCTCTAGTTTTTCCGCATACACTGTTGTCCGTAGGATTGAGCTACTCCATTAACATTGGCCGTTGGATCAGTAATTTTGCTTTAATTCCTTGTACCTTTTTAGAAGTACGGGTACGAACTCCAGTTGTCCCATTATTAGTGGACCGTGCCGCAGAACTAGGAGCAAATTGATCTGCCATTAGTTTTATTATTATTATATTGTGGATAAGGACAGTTAAAAATGGTAATTAATCAATGGTAAATTTTAGTTTGTCCACGAAGATGAGGATCCATGGACTAGTAGGATAATAATTACTTAATCGCTATAAGATAGAATAAAATCTCCACACTCGAGGATGATGAGCTTTGTTTAGCGTGATGATCATGTCCGCAAGAGATGACGAGTTAAGGGTAGGGATAACAATGGAATAACTTATATAGGTCATTTTATCAATTTTTTTAAAATTAAAAGTATAAAATAACATCTTTTTTAATTAAATTTAGGTTTGAGTTGCTCAGCTTATCTGAAATTCAAGTCTTTTAAATAAAACGATGTTAAATTTCAGGTCAGTATAAGTATGAACTTGACCCATTGATCGATTTATTAAAAACACTTGAATCTAAAACTATGGGTCGACCATTGCTATCCCTAATTACGAATTTATAAGAGTATCGTGAAAAAGAGCATCACATTAATCAGTAAAATTACTCAAATTTTCCTATTTAGATATCCGGATTAAATAATTTCTCTTTATTTGTTTTAAGATGATAAACAAGAATTGAATATTTGACCCATATAAAAGATTAGTACCAACGCAAAAATTCCACTACTTTGATAGGGTCAATTTTCAAGGGTGTCCAACTAGTCTTTACAAACAAGCTCCCTAAATTCCACGCATATTTATTTACTGTTTGATGGCATTCAACTTTATGCTTAATGCAATCTTCTTTCCATTTTAGAATAACCCTTGAGGCTAGCTATCCTGCATCATTTGCTTGATTTTTCCATTTTGTTTTTTTGTGCTGTGGTTTAGGACTTGAAATTTCTATCAGAATCATTACTCTCTTGACCTATGTCTCTCAAAACCTGCAACGCAGTTTTAGTGCGAGACGAATCGAACATCTCTTGATTAGCTCTCTACAATACATAAGCCTTTACGAGGATTTTTGGTTGTTTAATTAGCTAGAGAAGAAATAACTCCAACTTTTAAGTTTTTAGTTACAAAACAACGATGTTTTGCCTTGAGCGTACAACTATGAATAATTTTCGTGGGGAGTCTCTAAGAACAACGAGAAAACGCTTTCTCATCCTCCTTAAGAATTAATTCAAGCTGAAGATCCTACTCTTTTGCATTTATTTGTTTACAATGAATGCAAAGGACAAGAAGATACAATGACCCTTGGGAGTAAAGAAACACCAATCGTGTAATTACTGTGAGCAGGTGACTCTAATCATTTTTCTTAGGCTGTGTTTGGTTGAGGGTTTATTAATGAAATGGAATATAATGTAATATTATTCCATTATTTAAGAGGAGGGTTTATAATAAAATAGAATGAGATGAGATGGAAGAGAAGGGCTCTATATTACATCTCATTTCATCATAAACAGTAAAAATGAAAAAACTCCAATTTGAAGAGTTTAGGATAGAATGTAAAATGATAAATAACTTTACACTATATTACATTATAAACCCTTAATCCAAACAACATTTCATTATTTTATATTATGAACCCTTCCATCCTTCATAAATAACAATTTTCTAATATTACATCCATTTACATTCCATTTCATTATAAATAATTCAATTTCATTAAAAACCTTACGTCCAACTAAACATAATCTTACTTTATAGAGATCTTTTTATCCACTTATTAGAGATGCTCAAGCCTACTTTTTTGCTTAGATCATCATCCATACTCCGGAAAATTAATAGAGACGGTAGCACGAAACTGTACTATAAATGGGCTGGTTCTGTCTATCTTTACTATAGAATTGGGCTCCTCAAACACTTGTAAATTGAACTATTTGGTTTGGTAAGTGGGAACTGTGTTCAACATTTATATCAGTTGCTCTTTTATTTATGACAACTACAATTCTGTAAACACAACATACATCTCATCCACTACTGTATTCGCGTCCTGACCCCTCTATATATACGTAAGACTGCACTATACCTCTAATACTGGCCACTCACCATCTATTACATTCATTATTTCTCAACTGTTAAGGAGTCAATGTTACGAATACCAGTTTCTTATCGTAACCGACAATTGATAAACGAGTACTAAAAATTATATCGTACCAACATTATATTGTATTCATAACTTTGTGTAAAACTCATAATTTATATTAAATGCTCATTAACTACTTTTATTCTTCAAACATTGTTTTTATATTTCTTTTTTAATTTTAATATCTATGTTTAATTTATTTTTCAAGTTTTTTTCTATTTATTTGTCAACATATTACTGTTTTAGATATATAACATAAGCATGTGTATTTAACTTAGATGTAATAAATAAATAGAAAATAATAGAAGCTGGCTCACTCTTATTTTTAACTTTTTCTTTAAAATTCAATAAAATTTATTTAATTAAGCTTTTATTTTTACTTACTTCATATGAAGTAATTTTAGTTTTCTAATTTAATTTTATTATTAAATAGATAAAATTATTTGACTATTTAATATTAATTATTAATAAACTTAAAACCTAATATGATTTAGTTATTTAAATTGTTGTTAATGTTAGGATCCCTAAAACAATTTTACGGAAGTTATATCTTATGAAATATAAATTTTATTATCAGAAACTAAATTTTAATTATATAAATTAATAGACTATTTTATAATTTAAAAAATTATTTGAAATAGTATTTTTTTTTTATCGATATTTTACCAATATCAAAACCGGTATAAGCTTCAGTTAAATATTCATGATAAGTATTATTATACATAACTTGTTACATAAATACCTATTTTAAACAATTAACCATTTATTGTGAATATTTACACGTTTTTAAACCAATTTTAACTTGAGCCAGTGTGATCGTTGTTATTATATTTATCTAATAAAATAATATCAATATAAATTATTTAGTATGAATTGAAAATAATATTATTTATGACAATTAATATTAATTTTTTGGTATTTTCATCTATTTTTAGTTGTACATAGTTTACATATATTCTTACAACATGACTCAGTTCAAGATTTAGAAATTACAGACTACTATTTTTCAATGAAATTAAATTACCCCCATTAAATGCTTAGTAATTTGTGATAGACTTCAATTGTTTGGATACTTATCTTAATTACTTCAAAGGCAGTAAGTAATTATAGTCAAAAGCAGTAAGTAATTATAGTGTATTAGTTTTAATATAAAAATTAGAATGTAATATTTGGATTATTTTAGAATTCAAATTAACAACTGCCACACTCGATTAACTTCTAACAATTATCAAATTTGATATTCAATAAGTTCATAATTGTGTAAGTATGTTCAAGACTAATGAAAAATACATGACATGGGATTCTAAAGGAGGGAAATGAAACCTTTAGTATTATTACTTTATGTTAAAACATTCATTCCAATCGCATAGAACATGAAATAAAGAGGATAACTTTCCTATTAAAGAATTAAGAAACATATTGAAGCAAAACCTCCTCATGCAACCTGGAACATCTTCAAGGAAAGGAAATCTCCTGCATATCCATAATTTCAACACATTTAAGTTTGCTACAACTTAACACACATAAACAGGCAAGGAGGTGAAGTCTACCCTCTTCAAGCTAATTGTTAAATTTTGTAAGATTGGACCCAAATAAACTAAGCACATGCATATCTAAATGAAGTTTCATCCTAAAACCAATTAGTGATAGGATAAGAAACTTACTAAGTTTATATGTATGTTCAAAGTCATATATTTTTTTGATGTGGAACAAACTCCTACTTTATATTTCAACACCCCTTCACATGTGGGCTAATTTAAGGTCCAACGTGTGACGCAATCTATCATTTAGAGGTGGTAACAACTAACCTAAGAGCAACCTGCTCTGATATCATGTTAAATTTTATAAGAGTGAACCAAGTTAAACTAAGTACATACAAGCTCAAATGAGGTTTCATCCTAAAACTAATTGATGATAGAAGGAGTAACTTACTAGACTTATATGCATACTCAAAGCCATTTATTCTGTCTATGTGGACATACTCCCACTTTATATTTCAATCCTAATTCAGCCAAGCAGTGCTTAATCTCGAGAAGGAACAACTATATAAGCGAGACAGTCACTTCAAAATCCATTCTATAATTCTTCTTAATTTCAAGTTTGAGACAAGTTATCGAACTCGAGAACTACTTCACAAGTTATCGATTTTGTTGAACAATGCCCATCTTCATATTTAGGTGGAGTAAATTCTTGAAATCAACGACCGTAATATCCTAAGAAATCCTTACGAGCAAGTCGTTTTTACAAGCTGTGAATATCTTTTCTTGATGTCTCGACTCCCATGATCAATATATGCTCATGTCATGCAAACGTCTGAAGGAGTTGGTGACACTAAGCGGCCATCATTTGGAAAAACCACAGCCCTAAAACGCTCCTCTTAGAAAAGATATGACAAATGGAATCTAAGTTGCACTTTGGAGGTCCTTCACATTCAAGAGTTAGCATTTCTCGTGGTATCATCATGAGCCATGTGTCCTTCACTAGATGTGAATCCAACTAATGTGCGCAACACATTTCACTCCAAACTCACCACTTCATCGCTTCTTGGATCACCACGACCTAGGGGCCCCGTCCCTGAAACATCTTTTGAAAAATAAAACTAAGTCCATGTTAGTTTTATTATATTCATAAAATCCACATAATTGTAACTGTTTTTCTTGAACAGAGATGAGAGTTTGCAAGTTTGAAGCTATGTAAGTGAACCTTCCTCATTCAGATATTGGCTTGCAGGACAAGACCACATGGATAATTACTTTGTCATTTGCACAATCCTATTCAAACAAAAACGCAGTCAAAGGTGGACTTTCTATCTTTTTCACCCATTTTGTGTTTTATTTTACTTTGCCCACCGCAATGGAACACCGTCTGGTGTGTCACGCCATACGGTCAATCGCGGCAGAGAACCTGACAACTACGTCTAGATATTTATATGTCAGTTTAATGTAATGAACTACAAACTTGACTCAACTTGTAATTTCCTGTGGTCACTGGTCAGCACACTTCTAGAAGTCATCTTCTTCACAATTACAATTCTAAACTGGAAGATTTGAAGGGGTACTGATCAACTTGCATATTTATCACATGAGAACTAGATGAAAATTCGTTAATTCCATCTCTTCCGTAGATTGTTTAAGTCATTCAGAAACTATGGTACTTAATTGATAAATCTAAGAAAGGCTTTCCCTTTTGTCTATTCTCGACGCAAAAGAAAAACTGCAGAGAAAGATAAATGGATCGTTTAAACAAAAAGTGTCTCTCTTTTAAGTCCAGCTGCTCATCTAATCCTTGATATTGGTATCCCTCATGGGCCATGACATATCTGTTTGTCTGCACCAGGTTGATGTTTAGTCATTGATTATGCCATAATACCCTTAGCTGGATTTTACACTTGTCCCTAGTCGGTTTATAATTGGCCACCTTATAATTCATAGTGCTAACTGGAAAATCTTTTCAAGTGCTAAAGTGGGTCACTCGCATCTCACGTAGCAGTTAATCAGTGAACCAGAAGGCGTAGGAGGAAACCACAGCCACAGATGCTACTATCAGAGGTGGGACAAGGAGTGTTACACTAGCTGGTTTTGTTTTTGTAATAGTGATGACTAGTTAGGGTTCTAGATTCCCGTTCTGCTCGTGGGAAAGTAATAAATACACGCTACTAAATAATCCCCAGTCACCGTTTCCCACGTACACAGCAGTTGACCTTGACCCCGTCTCCGGTGAGTTCACGCGTTTACCATATCTTCTAGTTCTTATTCGCTTTCCTTATGGTTTACTTGGATAGATCATCCTCTGAAGTTACTCAAACCAGATGCTAAGACATTTCTTCTTTCTGTTTCGTGATATATACTTAATTGCCGCACACGCAATTTTTTTTTCTAAACTCGGTGATTGCTTTTGTATCCCTTTTTTTTTTTCTGATCATCAATTTGTATACGTACTCCTTAAGTATTAAGTTACAATTTAGATACTTTTAATCGGCACTTTCCTAGTATGTTCGAGGTAAAATAAAAAGGGTCATATTTTAATTCTTTTTGTTCTTTATATATGTCAAGAGTGGGTCTTTGTTAAAAATAAAATGAAACAAAATAGAGATAGATTAAGAGTGGATCTTGAACAGATGTCCTCTCTGTCCTTGCCTAAGTCCGGACTTACTTTTAATGTGTATGTTAAGTAATTTCTAAGCATACCTGCAAACCGTTTAATTCCTGCTATGTTTCAGCAACTAGTAAAACTTGTCTGAAAATAACCATTCTATGATTGGTAACCTATAGAAGTATCCTTCACGCGGCCAGAAAAGTTTTGCTTTGAACAATGCCTGTGATAATTGGGATCTGCGTTCAAACCTTGTAGAACATTCTATTCCGAGCTGGTGCCGATCGCTGACCAAGAACTAGCCCACCTCTTTGAATTGGATTTGGTAAACGCCAAATGGCTACTAAATAATTGACCAAATTATAGGACATTTTGGCTAATCAAAGCTCATCTTATCATTAAAAATGGTGTTAAAATGCGCCAGATCAGGACACTGTGGATTCTGATTTTTACCTAAAAATCATAGAGGAGACGAAACTGTAAACGGAAGAGGACAATGTAGGAATTATGAACCGAAACATTAAAAGGACTTGTACATCTAAACTCGAACTGTGGCACGATACGAGGTAAGATCACCAAGTCTGGACAAACATCACGGCTCCGACAAATTCTCGGAGTTATGTGGACAATATGGCATTTATTCTGATTGCGAAGACGCAAAAGGAGTAGATTAGAGAACATCAGCAAAAAAAGGACATATGGAATCTCTAAACAGCTATTCAACGTACCTTCACTATTAGACGTCTTGTCCTAATAAAAAGTTCCACTACACACGAGGGAATGGCATCAAAAGCACGAATGAGCGCCCTAAAATAAGAGTAAATTTTGCGGCGAGTAAAATTCCTAAAATTTATACACGTCAGATCGTCGTAGCATGATCACGAAAATAAAGAGGCCGGTGGAGCTGCTGAGGTAAGGCCACCTGTCGTCCTAATCTCTTCAAATTGCAAAAACAATGTGCCGACGTCGGCAGCCACACTCTTATCCCTTCTCCGCTCGTATTTTGGCCTCATCTTCTACTTTCGTTTGTTTCATCATATTATTGAAAAAAAAAGAAATTAATAAGAAAGTTCGGAAAGGCCCTAATCATTGGCTAACATGCAACCTGCGCGTGAATCTCATGGCACTGTTTATGTCCTCCGCTGCAAAGGTGATTTAAAGCTCGTCGAAATTTGGAATCCTGTGTAATATCTAAACTACGCCGTAGTTTTGAACATTGGAGAGGAGTTTAGAGACGTTTTGAACATTGGACACAGAGCTATTTTAGATAAAGGGTCCAAATTCGATTTAAAGTGATTTAAAAGAAAGAACTTTAAGAATTTAAAATTTAAAATAATTATTTAAATTTCAATTATCTATTATTCCTCGTTAATGTCATTTTCGTGAATATGAATATAGTAAAACTTTAAAATGAATTTGAGATAAATCTTTGCAAATAACAAATTAATTGAATTGAGAATCCAACATAACAAGGAAGCAACTGAGACAAAGACAGTGCAACTGCTATGTACATACAATTTTTCAATCACCGAAAAGCCTAAAAAAAAACTGAAAAACGGAAATAATCAACCTAGATTTCATGTCCAAAAAAAAAAAAAAAACAGAGAAAGTGAACAGAAATTGTCTGAAATCTGATACTTTTAAGCGACTTCGATCTTCGGTGTCATCAAATGACGAGGCCTTTTTGCTGGCAGTGGGCTCATGACCTCGTCATCCCCGGAGGCTAACAAATCCGACGCAAATTCCGGCAAGGCAGGCAGGTTAAGGTCAAACTCACGGTGGCTAACGGTGAGGCTTTGACTTTGATGAGTAGTGGTGGATCCAACTCCTTCAGAAGCAGCAGATGCGACTCCGCTCTTTTCCGCCGCCGCTGCGCCGCCATCGTAATGACACCTCTTGTGTCCACCCAAGGCTTGTCCTGTTGGAAAAGTCTTGTGGCAAATAGAACACTCATGGGTCCTACCGATTCCGTTCGACACGGTGGCGGTGGCGTTGGCGGATGTGGTGGTGGTGGCCGTGGAAGTTGACTGGTGGTCTTCGCTGAATCCGGCGTTTTTCCGGTGACTGGCTTTGTGTCCACCGAGAGCTTGATAAGAAGGAAAAGCCTTGTTGCAGACCGTGCACTTGTAGCTAAGTTTTTGGTCGGACGAGGTAGTCGGAAGAGCTTGAGTGGGAGAGCTGTAGCGGTGGTGAGGTGGGGAGGAAGTTGAAGTTGATGCCGAGGTGTTGCCGCCGCGAGCGAGCATGACGAGGCAGAGAGCTAAGTACTCTTCCTCAGTGAGTTGTTGGTCGAGACGTGGTCTTTTTGACCTCTTGCGCTTAGTCCATGACTCACCTTGCAGGTGTTGGGGGCTCGAGTCCAAGAACTGGAATGATGAGGTTGTTCCTGTCGGAGAGTTTAGAGCTTCTAGTGCCATAATTGGTCGCAGAAAGAAGAGGAAGGATATAAACTAAAACCAGTTGACAGAACTGTGAGAGTTGAGAGAGAGAGCGAGAGAGGTAAAGAATGACTGGATGTGTTGGGGGGTGTGAAGTATGGTGTGAAGATGGTGAGGTGGGTTTATAAAGAGGTAGGCAGTCGAAGAAAAGAGAGGAAGTTGCGTGACAAGTGGTGGGAAAGTAAGAGGTGGTGCTGTGAATCCGAACTATAGTATTTTTAAGCAGGAGTCAGAATGTGTGAACAATAAAGGGGAGTGAGTGGAGCATGTTTTGTATTGGATCGGTGGCCAATTCTATTGAGATATGTATGTTGATTTTTCAAATATGGTGGCTCATCCCATCCCATATTGAAAGTATATAGATTTGTGGGAGGTTGTTTTAGTTA
>JAOQMM010000006.1:3650685-3662571 GCA_027563515.1 Erythroxylum platyclados
ACTCTATTCACCTGTGCAATAGTGCTCGAGGTGAATTTGTTATTATTGGTGGAATTAACCCGAGTTCCCACAACAATGTAGGTGGCCAAGAGTGACCGAGACCCTTTATTTTAAAAGCCGGTCAAAGAAATGGAGTAGGAACCAAGTACAGTTTTAGTATCGATACTCTGAATCGTTGAGAGAGCCATGGGCCCAGTTTGAGCAAGTGAAGTGAAGTGAAGACTAGGAGTGAGAGTGAGACTGATTCAAAGTCAACAGCGAACACCCTATTCCTACCAAACGCGGTGCTATGAAGTGGCTCTTCGTGCAGCCGGCTGCTACCCATGCACTTGACTTTTTCTATCCAGTTTCTGACCGACTTCCATACGGTGCCCACACACACACACACACACTTGGCTTTGTTTAATTAACTGCATTTAAAAGGCCAAAAGACTTCGATTTCTATTAGTTCTACAAAGTCTAAATTACAGTTCAAGAAAGACGGTTGATGATATTGTTATGCTGCTGGGAAATTATGATTCTTGAGGCTGGACATTGGAATAGGTTTTTGAAGGTATAAAAGAGAAGGATCCGGATTAAGTACACGTGGCAGTCGCTCATGTCTGTATTTGGTTACTCCTTTCTAGTTCCTGATTGATTATTTGAATTATAAAATTAGCCGTCCAATGAAAAGCCAACTTATAGTGGCCACAGAAATTAGATTATAAGAATACTTAAAAGAAAGGAATATAAGAATACTTGGGACATAGATTGACAAATGGCATTTTGTACCAATGGAGGACCTGTCTTGTCTGCATTTCTTCTTTTCTTGGTGGTTAATGGACTTGGTGTACGATAAGCACTGACACAAAACGCAGAACAATCTAGAAGGAGCAAATTACTTCCGACAAGCATGTCTGCAGATTTCAGAGAGGTGTCTGTCATAGTTTACACTGACTCTTGAGTCAGGGAATTAATTCTATGTTTATGGATTCATTCACCTACAAAAAAGAATTATTAATTAAAATTGAATTTACCTTATCTTTTTGTTAATATACAGAGCTTGAAATGGGCAATTTAAAATGTAAAACGAATTACCTATAATTCTGTTTTCCGAGTTATTTTAAACCAAATTTACTTAATAAAATTGAACACCATAGTCAACCAACTAACATGTTGACGAAAGGATATGCTCATTGTGGGATTATTATAAACACGCTTGCTGTTAATATTTCAAACAAATGTATTCCTATTTCAAGAGACGGTATACCTGAAACTTTTAAGTATTCAAGCCCTGACTTATCCTTCAAACTCTCAAACAGGAAATAATAAAGAAGTCCTTTAGGACTCTTTCAGCTCATAAACCGGATATTCCTATTTAGTCTCGTTGAAGAAGTCCCAACATATCTTTTGAGAAGCATAGGAGTGTACAAATGCTTGTTTCAATCATATTTGTTATCTTATAACAATAATTAATTTTTAATGATATTTAAAAGTTATTTTCAAAGTATCTTTCTACCTTGATTAAGATTTCTCATATCAATACTAGTCGAAAATAATAGAACATCCTCCCTAATTATGTTAGAACCACGAATCTTATATTGATCATTTAATTACCTTCATATAGTTCATGTCATATTCAATGATTATCAACCAAGCTATTCTTGACTAAGATAGATCCTAAGTAGTATCAAAATATAACATTCACTATATTAGATACTTTGGAGATTTAAAGTCAAAATATTACTTATATAATTATCATAATAAGCATTTCTATAGACAAATAAATAATATCCTATATAAAATTTCTATATCCTATCAGCTCAGTGAACTTGATATATAATAAGCACTAACATGTTTATTTAAGTATCAACATACATTAGTCTATGGAATCAACTTTTTTTTTTTCATTGGAGAGAAATATAAAATGTTCTAATCTTTTGTTATATTAGCATCCAATCTTAATAGAGCAATAACTAGGAACAATTTAAGGATCGTATATAAATATAATATGAACATCATAATTATGATCTTATTATAATTGTATTTGCTAAAGTTTATTTATCCCATATACTTTATACTATAAAAAATTGGAAACAACCTTTTTATCACGTAGGGATAAGGCAGCGCATTATCGGATCTTTTCAAATTCCGTGCCTCAACGAGATTTCAATTAGGTGATGATGATGACGACGACGACTTTAGATTATAAAAAAGTCAATTAAACAAACATGTATAAGATAAATATTGTTTTTAATCAATTATCACAAATATACAATCAATTGATTGATTATAGGTATAAACCAATAAAATGATAGTTTTAAAAATATGGTGATTGAGATAAAAAATATCAAACCATTGAAGGTCTAATATAATTGACCACATGTTCTACTACATTAGTAAATCCAAGTTGTGTATGAACTATGTGAACTGGTGAACAAGATATGGTTTATGCCTTCTAAGTACTGGCAAACCTTACTGAAAGAGGGTGACTATTGATGCTACACACCTACATCCCTAAAGGAAGGATTTGAAGAACTAGTACTAACACTAGCACTTTTGCTCAAATTAGGCTTATCTTCACAAAAAATTCAAAAAAATAGTTGAGATGTGACTGGCACGTGGAAAATAGCAAGGAAGTTTGTGCTCTAGGGGTTGAAAAAACGGTAGCAAGTACCAACTCGAGAATACACGGCCTTTATAGAATTGTATCTGCAAGTTCTAATTTTGACCGGATACTTTGTTCCGAAGTTAGGTGCTTGAAGGAGGTGAGAGTACCGTACTAACATTTAATTCACGTGAGTACCGTACTAACATTTAATTCACGTGGCATTATTCACCACAGTTGCATTTAGGCGGCCAGAATAGGCATACCACAGGCTTTTGCACTTGATTTTAGGCATTTTATGTCATTGCTTACATAATTCATTCGGAAACTTGTAAGCTCCAGCATAATATCGGCCCAGCCAATAGGCCCATTAGTCTGGGCCCAGATATTGATTTCGGACCTGCCCCTAAAAAGAATAAGATTGAAATATAGTCTATAATAAATGGTGAAAAAGGGAATAGTTAGTTATTGGATGTGGTTTATATTAACTGAATTATTATGTTAGTCCAAAAGTTGGTTAGGTTGTGTTAATGAAATGACCGCGTAACTTGCTGGGAGGATGCAAGGACAGGCTAGTACTTCGCTTTTATGTTTTAACCCTCTCTCTCTCTCTGGATGAGAATTCAAACTTAATGAGATATTCTGACAGCAACATACCCAGCATGAATCAGGTTTTTAATAATAAAATTAAATGCTCATCCCATGGATACTAAAAAGAGCCATAGATTTTTGGTAGTTATAAGCTGAATTAAAGATAACCACTGCAACTGTTCGAGATTCCAGTTTAGTTGGACCAACTTGCCCTCAAGTTCACCAACCACCCTGAGATAGATGACACCCAAAGCATGGGCAATTTAGTCGATTAGTTTGGAAATTCATTTACTGGAGTGGCAAAGTTTGTAAATAATATCTACCAGGTACTAACCATCGGTGGTAACTACTTTTTACCGAAGTGTTATGATACGTGTCAAAATAGGATTGCATCAACTTAATATCTTTCGTTTTTTTGTCCCTCCTTTTTGTCCGACGACTGTTAGTGAGCAGAGAGCGACTCCCATCCTTTGAAGATTAGGAAATGGCAACTCTCGACGGACAAGATCCTCGTATCCATGGAATTGCTTCTGCAATTAGGGTTATCCCCGACTTTCCTAAAAGAGGTTGTTTCTTTTCTTCTTCTCTCTGTTGTTCGTTCACTTTTTCACTCTGGAGTAGTGAGAATTTGAGGTGTCCAACTAAAGTTTTGGTATTTCAGTTTCTTACTCTTTTGGGTTTGGTTTTGTGGATTTAGGGATTTTATTTCAGGACATAACAACATTGCTTCTTGATACCAAGGCATTCAAGGACACTATTGATTTGTTTGTGGAGAGGTACAGCGGGAAAGGCATATCTGTTGTTGCAGGTTGGTAATCTCGTGCATTTTCCTATTTCTATTGTTTGTTTGTTTCTTAGAAGCATCGTTTATACGCTAAATAAGCTCCATTTCAACGTTTGTGATGCGGTTTTAAAGACCAAAGAGTGCTTGTTATATAACAAAAGATAAAATGAAAATATTTGTTTCTTTTTATGTAACCGGAAAAAAGTATAAAAATTGCTTCTTTCTTTATTATCAATGAGTGTTTGGGACTTGGAACCTGCTGTTGTTGGATATTAAGAAATGGAGCAGACATTTTTTTCTGTAGCCTCCGAGAAATAATGAGTCATCTATTTAATATCTGTATAGTTACATTTTAGGTGAATAGTGTACTAATGAATGATTTGTTTTCTTTTTCTTACTTGCGGTGAAACTGTGTTTTGTTTCCCACTTGCTGATATGAGTAAACATAACAACAGGTATTGAAGCGAGGGGCTTTATATTTGGCCCTCCCATTGCACTGGCTATTGGGGCAAAATTTGTCCCCCTGAGGAAACCCAAAAAGTTGCCAGGTATATGTCGGCCAACGGATTTTATACAAATACTACGTTTCAAATTGTTTCTGGGTTGTCTTCGCTGGGAATTGACCTTGATCTTGTAGCAAAGCAACTTATATGTACTAATGCCACAAAGTTCAAATTTATCAACTTTGTCTTGATAATGCTCAGGATACTTGGTATTTTGGTGTTTTTATTAGGGGAGGTGATCTCCGAAGAGTACTCTTTGGAATATGGAACAGACAAAATTGAGATGCATGTAGGTGCTGTTGAAGCTGGAGACCGTGCTTTGGTGATAGATGATCTCATTGCAACTGGTGGGACTTTGAGCGCTGCAATCAAGCTGCTGGGTAGTGTTTTTGAATCACCTACTTCTGACACGATTTGTATTTCCTCATTGTCCTCTATTCTGCATATTTTTCACACCATTTACTTTGGTGGTTGGAGAGGTAAGTTTGTTCAGTTATCATCTCATCTTCTTCACTTTGTATGATAAAGGAGTTCTATACCCTTTTGAACGATTGAATGCAAGGTTCAGATCATGGTGATGGCAGTGATGAGTGTTAACCAGGCATTATTTAGAGAATGCCTTATGAAGCCATCAAAGAGAATCTTGGTGGACAAAGTCAGTTCCATGGATAATATAAGGATGATTAGAAGGTCTATGAATGCATAATGTTGATTAAGGATGACATATATAGTCTTGAGCCTCTTTCTTTTTTGTCCTACGGAGAAACATGGGTCTTTTAAAGTGGAGGTAATTTGGGCCTTTTGCATCTATTTGATGGTCTATAAGTAAATTGTAAAATAAGTCTGCTCCCACAGGCAAAGTTACTTTTTGTGATGTTTGGTTGGAAGTCGACTTGCATACTTGGTCCCCACATATCACTAGTTGCTAGTTCTCGTTAAAATTTTGATTTTTCCTTATGCTCCATTTCCATTTTTTTTCTGATAGAGCGTGTTGGAGCACAAGTGGTTGAGTGTGCATGCGTCATTGAGTTGCCAGAGCTTAAGGTATGTGGCCTTAATCTTTTTACAACATCTCATCTATGTGGCTATATGTTAAGTGATGAAATTATTAGCATGAATTTCTGCATTTACTAATCCAATTGACCTGAAGTGTAACCTTGAACTTTTGTTATCAAAGAATCAAGAGCGTTGCCCTGGTAAGATGTGAGAAATATGACTTGAACTATGTCAGCATTTATCACAATTTCTGTGAACCATTTTTGAGTGAAAGTGGAAAAGTCTAGGCGTTGTCTGAAAATGCCACATAATCACTATAGAAGCTTACTATCTTTCTCACCCAAGGAAAACTTGATGCGTTTTGTTTTGATTTTGGATAAAGTCCAAGTGCTTTATTTGATTCAAAGCTCAATGATGCTGTATCATATGGTACCTTGCATTCGATTAATCTGAGATGGGAAGAATTTGGCCAGTGCCTGCTCTTCTCTTGGTTAATCGGAGGAGATACTTGTTCCTTGTCCCTTGGTTCTTGCGTGATATGAAGAAACAAGTGCGCATTGTACTGGACGTATACACATCTTCGCCATTCTTCCGCTTTACTCTATTAGGTCTTGCGGGAGCTTGTTACTAGGTCCCATCGTTTACTTCGCTTTTATTATCTTATATTGCTCAAAGTATTAACTTGTAATATTCCTGTAATCTGCTGATCCAATAATACTAATCACTTGCTTGCATCATTGCTGGAAACTTAAACTTTGTTTGCTTTAGTTTTGGTGTAAATACTCAAAACTTCTTTACTTGCATTTTCACTAGCTGCATTCTGAATGAACTTTCAAAGACAAATTTTGGTGTTTAATTACTTTGGCAATGTCTAGGTCTACTGGCCAACATAGAGTGATTCATGTCTCATGTTATGCTCACCTTCTCTAATTCATGCGAGCTTCTTGTTTCAATTGCTTTACTAATGCTTTGTTGTTACGTGTGTTTTTAGGGTAAAGAGCGGCTTGGAGGCAAACCATTGTTCGTTCTTGTAAGCTCAACCTGACGTAGCTGTTTTTATGCTAGAAGCTTGTGTTTTGTTGTGATGCATGAGTTTCTAGTAGCCAAACTTTGCTCAAGGAAATTCTGGCCTGATTATTGAATTGTTGAGAATCTTCTTCCTTTATCTGTAGACAGCAATAAGGAGTAATAAGTGAATTGTTGGTCTTTTCGAGGTTTGTAGAGTTTATGGAACGAGGAATAGCCATTTTGATGTCAAAATATGGTGTATACAAAATGCCGGCTTTTGCTTGTTTCCTTGTGATGTACCATTTCCGGTGGATAAATCCTTAACCGATCGAGTCGTTTAATATGCCTGAATACTTTAAATTAAATTGTTTTTCTCAATCTAAAAATTAAATGAGCAAAGCTCATGGCAATAATATCAATTTGTCAATAAAAGAATACGAAGAAAGTTCGGGGAAATTGCCTCTAGATGCTAGTTGAGTAGTTTCTTGGTACATCAGACTATACGTTTGACTTGGAACTTAGAGTGGTCCTTAAAAATAAAAAAAAACCTTTGTCATTTACTCATTTACCAAAATTTCAGAATTCATTGACTTTCAAGTTTAATAATATAATTAATTAAGCATTCTACCAATTTTATTAATTAGTTGACCTGAGGAAAACTTATCATTTGTATATCTCGAGGAGTTCGTTCAAGGGTTGCTGTAGCCTGTAGCTGCTCAATGTGTATGTGTGTGTGTATATATATATATATATATATATACATACATACATACATTAGGAAGCTTGAAGGTTTACTAATTTTCTTTTTTAATCTCTAAAGAGGTATGCTTTCTTCAATCTACCGATGTGGAGAAGAATTAGAATGCTGCTCAATAAGATTTTTGAAGAGTTACACTGTTAAGAATAAAAGTAGAATTTGGTTGTCTACGAATGGAATTACTAATAGAACGAATTCTATTGATTGATAGAAAATTGGTCAGGAATGTTACTAATAAAACGTCAAATATCTATATATTGCAGGATTTGGTTTAGTGTTTCATGATGAGGAAATGATTCGGGTTTTGGTTTAGGCGACTGTCGTCTGTGGCTACTTGCCATTGATGTTCTATTTTTTTTTTAATTGAATTTTGCATGTCATTCAGGTGTTATTTGATAAATAAAGAGGTTTATTTTTACTTATTTAATTATAGAAATATATAAAATAAGAAACAACAAAATTGAAATAACTATAGATTTTTATTATAAAAAATATGAGTATAACCTAAAATTAAATATCAGAAATAACAATCTTTTCTCATCCATTTCTATTCAAATGAATCTCTTTACATTTAATTTTTAATAATTATTTTATTTAAAAACTTTTTATAGTTTTTAGTTTTATTCTTATAACAATATTCATAATTATTAAAAATTAAAAATGTATTGAATTATTAAAAATAACTTTGACTAATTATATATAAAATACAAAATAATTTGATTAGTTATTTACAAAATGATACATATAATAAATCAATTATGAGTAAAAATTTACCATTACTATTTATAATATTTGATACTAAATACTGACATAAATATTTATAAGGATAACTATTCGTAGTTATCTCTGTAACTATACCTTGTTAGTCAACTCATTAATCTTTATGGTTTAGCGTTATCATCTTTATATATTGATCACATAAAACCATATCATGGTATCAAAGCACTTCTAAAGACCTAACAATCGGCTCTCAATATGGAAACTTACCCATTGTATCTATTTCTAATTTCTCTATAGCAATAACAATTCCAACTTTACCAAATATCTCACATCAACTACCAATAAAATTGAATTCTTCAAACTATTAGTTATGAAAAACTTAGTTAATGCCCCTATTATACAGTTCTGATTTAGCTTCTCATGTAGATGAAGATTCATGTCCTCTATTAGAACCACTACTGAAGGTCAACCAAACTTACAGTATGATTATTGGTTTCATTTTGATCAATTAGTCTAGAGCTGGATACCAGGATCAATTTTTTAAATCCTTTATCTCACAAATTATTGGTGTCTTATGTGTAAAAGATGCTTGGAAAAAGCTTGCAACCACATATGTCTCAAGTTCAAAGGCTCAAATTTGCCAAATGAAAAGCAATTTCTTCAGGTTACAAAAGAAGTAATGTAAAACAATCAATACATTTAATGTGCAAAATCCATGTTTGATCAATTTGCAGTGTTAGAAAGTCCTATGAATGATCAATTTAGGATTGTGTCATGCTTGTAGTATTATCTAGTCTCATAAATTGTCATTCACCAGTTCAATCTTTGTCTCTTAAGGACCTTTAGATTTAATTTATTCATATATATGTGGACCATTGCCAATTTCGTTTATTGACAGTGACAAATACTATGTCATTTTTATTAATAATTTTAGTTGTCATTGTTGGATATATTTTCTTAAACAAAAGTTTGATATGCTGAATAGCTTTATTAAGTTATCTTATGTTATTGAGAAACTTTTTGACTGACCTATTAAGGTTTTTCAATTTGATTGAGGCGGTAATTATCAGATGTTATCTATCTCTCTCTTTGAAAATGACATAACCTAGCGATATGTTTGTCTATATACACATGAACAAAATGGCATAACAGAATGAAAACACAGACAAATTGTTGAAATTGGATTGTTGTTATTTCATCATTCATAAGCCCCAAATGTTTATTGGAATTATTCCTTTAAAACTACCATATACAATATCAATAGACTTTCTGCTCATGTCCTAAATGATGCTTCTCCCTTTGGAAAATTATTGAATAAATCACTGATCACAATGAATTCATAGTTTTTGATTGCCTTTGTTATCTTTGGCTTCGGCCATGTGCTCCTAATAAACTTGCACTACGATCTACTGCTTATATTTTTCTTGGTTATAATAAAATTCATAAAGGTTATTTATGTCTTTAGTACTTTAAAAATTCTTGGCTCACGTCATATTTCCTTTAACAAACATATGATTTCTTTTTCAAAATCTCAAGTTGTTTTTTATGGTTCAAAGTCCACGTCTGTAGCAATAATTCTCTTACCACACATGCAATCTACTCCCCTCTCATCCAATCCGCCACCCTTGCATACTCCCACTACAAATACAACTCTTCCAAGCTCACGCTTAGTACCTACCAGTTAACTCTCTTGGATTATCTTTATTTTTATATTTGTCTAAATACATCACAAGTCACACTTCATTAGTAGCTAATCAATCATCACCAATTCTTCCCTAAGCACATCTCATAGTTACATGTTTCTAAATTGGCTCACTAAAACTGCATGTCTTTTTTTTTTCTTCCCATTTTGAAGAAGTCAAGCCCACTAATTACACTGAAGCTATAAAATCACAAAAGTGGTGATAAGTCAGGTCTTTTGAGATAGATGCTTTACTTGCAAATAGTACTTAAGAGCTTGTTCCACATGATTTATCTCAAAATATAATAAGCTACAAACGGGTGTATAATATCTAAAGACAATATGGTTCCATTAAATGATACAAAACTCGTCTTGTGGCTAAAATCTTTCATCAAAGACCCGATGTAGATTTCAAAGATACTTATTATTTAGTAATAAAACTTGCGATAATATGACTCATTCTCTCTATAACTGTCTCCAATAACAGGCCTATATGCCAATTATATGTATCTATTCTTTTATAGCCAGCTAGAAGGAGAAGTTTTTATAACACCCTAAAAGTTTTAGTTTCATGAATAGTACTTTTTGGGCCGTGAATAGTATATCCTGAGGTGAATAGTGACACTTAGAACTCAAACTGCATGTTATTTTCTTTGGTATAAGATAATATTGCTCAAGGATAACCTAAGGATCAAATTAGAGGTCAAAACAAGTTCGTTTTAAGAGTTGACTAAGAGTTGACCAGTGGTCAAAGTTTGACCTAAGAAAGAGTGAAAGTCAAACCCGAAAATATTAATGGAAATAAATGATATTATGAGGTTAGAAAATGTTATAGTTCGAAGTATTAGGTATTTAAGAATATGATAATACTCGATATGCCGATTCTATTATCGGGTATAGAGTGTTACAATTTTCATGCACTAACTGCAATGATTTGTCAGTGCTATTTGTCCAACACATGTATGCAATTTAAAGAAATCCTCGTATGGATTAAAATAGGCACCAAGATAATGGTTTTATGTCTAATTGAAGCATTATAGATAATTGGTTTTCAACACTCCAAAATTGACACTTCCCTCTATTATTATCACAAAGACAATCTTCAAGTATTTTGTCTCATCTATGTTGATATTATCTTATTTACTGGGAATGATCAAACTTAAATTGATCAAATTGTTACATCACTCAATAGTCAATTCGCACTTAGCACCTAAGACAACTTCATTACTTTCTTGGTGTGTAGGCAAATTGGTTATCATCTGGGCTTCTATTAACATAATGTAAATACATTCAAGAACCATTATTTAAGGCTAATATGTTTGCTTCCAATTCAGTTGCAACACCAACTTGCTTATAACTCAAGTTATTAACACAAGATGGAAATTTCTTTCAAGATAGGACTCTTATTGTATGGTAGTTAAAGGATTACATTATTTATCTCTAACTAGACCAGACATATCATTCTCAGTTAATAAAGTCTCACAATTCATGTACAATCCATCAATGATATATTGACTAGTTGTCAAACATATATTATGTTACTTGAAGTCTACAATTAACCATGGTGTTCTTATTTGTCTAAGCTATTCCACTTATATTTCTGCCTATAACGATGCTGAAATGGCAAGCTCGTCAGACAATCGCAAATCAACATCGAGGTACTGTATTTTTGTTGGTTTAAATTTGGTTACCTGTGGCTCCTGCAAACAGCAAACAGTAGCTTACTCTTCAACCAAAGCTCAGTACTGGTCCTTGGCTTCCACAATTTTAGAATTATAATGGGTGTTGTCTTTGCTTAATGAAATTGGTTACAAGTATAAAGAGACTCCAATATTATGGTGTGACAATCTTAGCACAACATATTTAACAACTACCTCCATTTTTCATTCACGTTCAAAGTATTTGGAAATTGATTTTTATTATATTTGTGACCACGTTGCCAATAAATAGTTACACATCAAGTATATATCATTTGATAATCAAATAGCTGACATCCTCACAAAATCATTGTCAATATCTAGGTTTAATAACTTGTATAACAAATTAACCATCATATTGTAGGATGATCAATTTAAAGAAGAATGATAAGGATAACTATTCGTAGTTATCCCCTGTAACTATATTTTGTTAGCTAGCTCACCTATCTCTATGATTAGCATTATCATTTGTTATATCTTTATCATATAACCTTTATGTACTTGATTAATATTAATGCAAAGATTGTCATCGATTTTACCAAAACTATATCAACTATTATCC
>JAOQMM010000006.1:3676200-3689559 GCA_027563515.1 Erythroxylum platyclados
GAAGGTGATTAAAACTCCATATTACGAGAAAACATGGAAGAACATAGTGAAGATGGAACTTGGGTATCGTGTGATGATAACATTGTTATCTTCAATGCTATCTCCTACACATGCTTAAAATGATCTTGGCCAAAAAATTTATGCCAATGGAATGACTCATTGTATTGGTACTATTGAGTCATTTAGTACTAGTTGAGCTTGCTTTGCACGGATTAACCTCTGGTGGGTGTCAACCCTAATTTTTTTTGCGTTCTTTCACCCTCTCTGACATGACTGTGATTAGATGCCGAAGTTTGTTCCAAGCAATGGTATGATTTATTGGTACAATGAGTTGAGCTCTCAACATGAGAGTATGGAAATGAATTAATATTAATTGTGCTTGCATTCCATTGTTTATCCTCTATGACGGGCCTCAACATAAATTTTGTTGACTTATCCCTCTCTCCAATCTTGTTCTCATGGGCTTTCTATGTTTAATGCAGAGGGAGGTCTGCAGGCTGATCCCTTCTTCTATGAGTGACCAAAAAGGAGTAAGCACTCTCTTATTTGCTTTATTATATGCTTCCATGCTTTCTCATTAAGTACCAAGTCTAGTGATACAACCCTTTGGTTGTAAAAACTGGTCACGAATGTTCTAAAAAAAGTTCAGTTCGTGTGTTCATCTATCCTCTTTTTTCCACTTTAATTTCAGGGAGTCAACTGGCCGCTTTATTTTGTACTGCTTAGGCACTCATATTGTTGCTCTGCAGTTTCAGGATTTCATATCGTATTTAAAGCAGAGGGAATGCGCAGGAGTAATTAAGATTCCAGCTGTTAAATCCATGTGGTCCAGGCTGCTCTTTATACTTCCCTACTCTGATGATGTGTGTTCCATGCTCTCAATTGCACCCGATTCTTCAACCTCTCTGATTGCTTTGGTTTTGCCTAAAGAAACAAACTTCGAATGGGTTTGATCTTCCTAGTTGGTCATTGGAGGGTTTGCAGTTTATTAAAATTTTTTGGTTGTTGTTTCGTATTGTAGTCATAGTATAATGTACGTACGTAGACATTTTATTGATGTACATTCGTATACTTTTAGGATGCTATGAAATCTATCCAAGCCCTAGCATTTTACTTTTTGTTGAAGGTAAAATGGTCAAATTACATATTAATATTTCATTAATTTAAACTTAAATATTTTACCACGTTTAAAAAGAATTTAAATATTTTACAAAAAATATATTTTAACTTTTAACTTTTTCGTTAGTTTTGATTAAAAAATATATTTGTTAATTTTTATGAGTTCCTTACCAAATGTATATAGGAGTTAAGAAAAAATTTTAAAAAATCTCATCTTTCTTTCTGCTTTCTTCTCTCCTTTCTCCTCTTTTTCTTACAATTTCTTCTTTCTAAAAGAAAAAAAAAATGTTTAGATCCATAAATTGGTAAGACCTTAGAATACACAACTTTTAATTTTAACCTCTTTTAGTTATCAACTACATCAATGTTCAATCCACTCTTTCCATGGCCATGAAGTATAAATGATGTATTTAGTGGTTTTTTTTGTGGTTTATCTTCTAGGTAGATATATTGCTTTACTTAAGGAGTTAATTTGATCATATTATAAGTATGATGGTAGGCTTTATGCCTTGAACTCTTTGTAATGTAAATATATTTTTAACTATAATAAAATTCCTTTAATTTTTTTTAAAAAAACTATAGCAATGTTCATTCTTGGTCTATTTCTAGTACCTCATGACTCACATTTTTGGATGTAGGTATGTTTTTGGATGTAGGTTTCCTACTAGCATTACTGAAGGAAAAGAGACTGTCAAATAAGTCCAAAAAATCGAGCCTATTAAAGTCATCAATGTTTTTAAGAATTTTTTCCAATATAGAATTGTTAGATATTGAGACATTGACAAGTTTTGTAAGGTTTATAAACACACTCAACTTTACATTAGCATAGAGGTTTAAGTTATTAAAGACAACACCAGCAATATTTCCCTATAATGCTTGATGTACAAAAGATTGGAATAAGGCACAAACCCATCATTTTATATTGTTGTATTCCTCTAATTCAAGTATCAAAAGGAACATTTTCTACTACTATTAGTCATAATCATGATGCAATCACATTTGTTGGTTATTTACTTACCTGCACCTGCATCTAAGCTAGTGGTGTGCTTTAGAGGAGCTAAAGAGCACTCAATACCTAGATCACCTAAACTAGCAAATGTGTAGAACAAGAAAACTGAAGGAACTAAAACAACATTGGCCTTTGGAATTTCTTATCCCCAAATATTATTCTAGGAAGCAAGAATTTGACATGAACAAAGTTGATATACAATGTGAAAATGTTTAACCCACACAATAATTTTCAATTAAATTACCTATCCAACCACTAGTAACATATGAGTAACTAGAGTTTAAAGGTCAATAAAGACAAATGAATGGCGAAAGTCAACCTATTTAAATCGTAATTTGAAATGACATGTCTTTCCTTCTAATTAGAGAATATAATGAACAAACAAAAGTAAAATAAGTAAGAGTAGCCAAACCTTAACTTGTTCGTGAAGGAACCTGATGTATTCCATGGTTTCTAAAAGGAAAGAAACAATATCTGTCTACATTTAAAAAGGGCTTATATTAGAGCTGACAATAAAGAGGCATCAAATATCAAATAATTGTACATTACGTACCTTTCTATAAGGTGAAACAAGCTGCTGCATAGTTGTTATTTGTTCACCAACCTTCATTTTGTTTTCTTACTGCCTAAACACAATGCGAGCAACTATAAGAAACAAAATTTTAACATGACAAAGTGCCCATGGAATTGAATATGATTTCAGATTTAAAAGGAAGGCTAGATTCATCATAAGTGCTTGATGGTAACCTGCTTTTACTTATGTTCATTTACATATCCATTAGAGTAGTATTCACTAGCCAAAAGAATTGTATGCATCAATTCATTAATAACTTGACAGAGGTTGGAACTAGAAGTTATGTATTATGTGGTCTTACTAATTTGTGGATCTAGACATCCTTCCTTTTCTTTTTAAAGAGAAGAAATAGTATAAGAAAAAGAGAGAGAGAGAGAGTCGAGAGAGGAGTGAATAGAGAAGAGAGAAGAGAGAAGAGAGGAAGATGAGATTTTAATTTTTTTAATTTTGGGCCTCACATACCACTTAGGATATACATTTAGCAAGGGACCTACAAAAATATGACATATATTTTGCAATAAAGGACTAATAAAGAAGTTAAGTTGAGGTTTCAAATTGAACATTTATGAAATGTTAGAGTTCTTTTTGAACATGTTGAAACGTTTAGGTTTAAATTGAATTATGGCAAAAATGTTAGGCCTAATTTAATCCTTTTGCCTTTGGTTTAATTGTTATGCACTTGGCTCCCATCATTGCATCAAATATATAGTCATTTTGTGATCCCAATTTCTGCAAAGTTTTGAGATCATATGTTTTAACTTCACACGTTTCAAGATTGTAAATAAATTAAACATAAAAATATGAGGATAAATATAATATTGTGGATTAATTTAATGAAAATTTTCTTTCATGACTGTCCTTAAAAATTGCATGTGAAATAAATTAATTAACTAGGCAATGAAAACAAATTCCTATATTTGATTATGATACTCTTTCTTCTCATTAAATTCAACATTTAATTTAATTTTGATGGCAAACTTAAGTTATAAAATAATAGTATACCAAAGAAATAATAACTTTCAAAAATAATGACAAAGAGGATTGAAGTATAGTATATGGCAACCAAACCTAAAATTGAAAGAAAAAAAATCCTAACTTTTGATAAACGGTACAGAGCCAACTCATATAGTAATTGAGAAGTTTTATAGTAGTGGCAATAGTTTAGTTGATTGCACCTCCTAATTCATGTTTGTGATCTATTAATGCAAATGGACGTACATAAAGTCATTCTTCTTGTCTAAAAATTAGATAATAATGTAAAAAATCCATATATGTTAAAAATATATTCATTAGTCCTTTTGTGCATGATAAATGTATTATTTTAATGATAAATGCACAAACTTCAGACATCATTCGCTATTAGTTTTCCTGTAGTCCATTTGGATTCGTTGCACAAATATTTGACGAAGGAAGTAAGCTTTAGAAGAAATTAGAGAGAAGTCAAAGAAATGAATTAATAGAGAGAAAAGGTAGTTTTTCCATATTAGATACAATTTGGAAGGTGGTTACAACAAATACATAACAGTGCTTCCTCCCCTGAACATAAAACACATGTTTGTTGATTTATTAAATTATCGTGTAAGAGAAATGGTGTGTATGGCTATGGGAACTAAATAATTCATACAACGATATCATTTTACTCTAACTAAGTCCATTGTTTCTCGCATTATTTTCTCCCTCTATTTATCCATAACATTGCCTTCCTCTTTGAAAATTTTGTCTACAAGGTTAACTTTTAAAAATCACTTATGAAGCTAGAGAATATTTTCTACGTTACTTCATCTAGAGAGCCATTCAATCATTGGACTAGCCCTTATATGACATGCTTACTATAATGTTGAACCATTGTTTGCCCTAAAATGGTTATTAGAGCTTTGTTCACAGAGTTGAGTTATGCTGGTAGCTTCTTATATACAGAATCAAACTAAAAAATGTACTTTTTAATACTACAACAGAACGTACTTTTAGCGACCAAAAAAATCGTTGCTATTGATAATTAGCAATAATCTAAATTCGTTGCCAGAATAGTCACCAAATCCCCGTAGGTAAAAAAAAATATAGGTGACATTTTTTCATATTTGTCGCTAAAGCATTTTTCCCACGCTTCACCTTCGTAGCGAGAAAGTATTAGCGACGATTTTAAAAATCATTGCCAATATTTTTTCGCTACGAAATATTTTCATCGTGAAACATTATTTGCTATGTTTTCCAAAACATAGGTAAAAGTTTTTAGCTACATTTTTGTAAACGTAGTCAAAAATTATTAGCAATATTTTTGGAAACGTAGCCAAAAAATTTTAGCTATTCTAAAATGTAATCAAATTTTTAATATAAATTTTAACTAAATGTTATACCATGTTAATTATAATTATTTGTGACATTTTTATTCCATATTATTGTATATAATATTTCAATTTTTTTTGTTAATTTATTATACAAAAATATAATAAAATAAATAAAAATTAGAAGCATTGTATATTAAAAATAAAATGTTATTAAATTCTATCATGTACAAAATTTTATTTAAAACTTCAAAAATATTTGTAGGGTGAGACATGAAATGTAGGGTGAATCAAAGACTTCGTTAATAAGTGAAGTTTGTACACCAACTTTCCAATCTCTCCATAATCTAATAAGGTCTATAATATAAAGGTGAAAGCTTGTGATGGACCCTCCTTTACAGTGACTATTGTTTGTAAGGCTGAAGTTATAAGAGCACCCACTGACGTACTTCAAACTCCTTATCTGATTGCCTCTTATCTATTTATTGCTTAATTCAATGTTTTACATTTCTTAGATGAAACTTCGAAAATGATAAAGCTACTTCCTTGTCTTTCAAAGCTTGATTCGCCATTAAGATTTTAAGTCCCCTATATACACTCATGTGACGAGTGGTATTATACCACCATTCGACTATACAAATCCATTATGACCACTTGTTTGGAACCTCACGAAAAAAGTACCTCAAATATGTTTCTAAGACCTTCAATTTGTTCATCAAATTATGAGTGGTAAGTTGTGAAGAATCTCAATTTAATTCATTGCAATATGAAGTTTCCTACCTAAAAGTACTTAGGAATAGGGAGTCTCAATCACTCATAATTGCCTCTGGCATCTTATAAACCTTGAAAATATGATCAATAAATAATTGTACAATTTCTATGGCAGTGTAAAGATGTTTGATAGCAATGAAATGGGATTATTTTCTTAGGCAATATACAACCATAAATATCATTAACTTGCCTTTGGATATAAGTAATGCCTCAACAAGATCTATGTTGATTTCTCTCCAATATTCATTATGTATTGGAAGTGATCGTAACAACCCTGGATAAGAATTATTGTCTTTAAATGTACTTCCTTGGTTCCTAACTTCTTGATTAGATCTTATCTAGTAGCATCTCCTTCCTAACTCCTCTTAATTTCCTCAAATAAATTAGTGTGAACCTGGAATATCATTAAGGTTAAGAGTTTAGTGCTGGAAATTTTGGACAAGGTGTTTATGACCCCATTCTCTTTACCACTTCAATATTCCACTTCAAAGTCATAACCAAGTAATTTGGGTACCCATATTTGTCAAAAGGGAGTGGTAATCCTACTCTAATAGGTATTTGAGGCTTTGGTGGTCTATTTACACCTTAAACATTCTTTTATTTAGGTTATTACATTACTACTTAACTACTTTAATGATTTCCAGGAACTTCTTTTCATATGTTGAGTCACAAATATTTTGTTGCTAAAATCTTGCTTATAAATGCAGTGACATTATTAAAGAACTACCCCTATGCTTGGCCTACTTGCATCATCTTTTATAATAAATGGATGAGTGAAACCAATCAATGCCAAAATTGGGGCAGAAGTGGGGTGCCTCTTTAAATTGCTCAAAGGCTTGTTGTTAGCTTACACTCCATTCCTCCATCAGCTTATTTCTTGAGCATTACTTTGTCCATAATGCTTGATGAATCTCCTATAATAACTAGTGAGTCCTAAAAATCCCCTCAATTTATTAAGTGATTAAGGTACAAGCCACTTTTGTATAGTCTCCACTTTTTTGTCCATTAGTTGCTTCTCTTTGAGCTAATATGGAGTGACCTAAGTAATCTATTTGTCTAGCACCAAATATATTTTTACTCTTTTTGATGAAGAGTTGATGAGTTTGAAGGATTTGTATAATCCTTTAAAGATGATCAAGTGCCACTGAAAGGAATTAATTTAAATTAGAATGTCGTTAAAGCAAACTAAGATGAACTTCCTTAAGAAGGTCTTGGATATCTCATTTATCAGACTTTAAAAGGTTAATAGGGCAATGTTCAGTCCAAGAGGCATCACGAGGACCTCATAGTGGTCTTCATATATCCTAAAAGATGTTTTTAGAATGTCATCCTCATGTTTTGATTTGGTGGTAACCCATCCTCAAATTATTTAGGGTACTAGCTTGATCCGTACAATTCATTAAGGAGCTCTTCAATCATAAGTGTGGGAAATTTGTCCTTAATTGTGTGCTTATTATGCTTACGATAAATCAGTATACATCCTCTAAAAATTATCCTTCTTTTTAGTTAGAACCAATGATGCAGCATGTGGACTAATTTTATGCCTAATAAACCCTTGACTCATTAGCTCTTAGACAACTCTCTTTATAGCATCCATTTGTTTCCCAAAATACTTGTAGAGTTTAATATTGATGGACTCCACCCCCCTCCTTCAACTTAATCTTTTGATCATGCATTCTCCTTGTTGGTAGTTGATCAAGTTCCTTGAAAACTTCATTAAACTCAACTGGCAGACCATGTAAGTCCTCAAAGGAATTTGGTTACTCGTTTAGGTTAACTTGTTGCATGTAGCATTCAATGGGGTGTGATAATCGTAGTATATATGGCTACAATACTTGGAGTTTTTGAGACATTTATTAAAAAAAATTTTGGAGATTACATTAACCTCCTTGCCAGGACTTATTAATCTCACTCCAGTTGAAACTCATAGCACAATTTATAAAGTTACATAATAATTCATTTAGTGTAATTAGTCATTAAACTTTAAGTACCATGTCTCAATCTCCCAAGATAATCACTATGCATTTATTTTGAATTTCACTCTTTACATGCTCCATGAGATCCCTTACATGGTTGGTGGTAGTTTAATTTGAGAATAGCTCCCAATGTTGTTTAGAAAGGAATCATTTCCTCCCCTTCTTCCCCCTTCTTTTAATCACTGATACATCTATAAATTATAGGTGTTCCCATCATCAATCAATATGTATGGAGGCTTTTCTTTATAAATCCCCTTAAGTCACATCTATTTTTATTCTTCCTTATCATTTAACCTTATCCTGGCTTACAAGGATACATTTGGTATATGCAACTTCTCAAATTCCTATACTATTATCTCTTCCTTGTCCAATTTTGTTCCTTCATTCCATCCATTATATATAATTAAAATTGTTTCTTTTTGCACTTATGCCTAGGATTGTACCTTTTATCACACCAAAAACACAAAACTTTTGCCCTTTTATAATCAAAACTCTCTATTGTTAATAGTTATAGAGCTTTTATTATTTTTTTATAAAATTATTCTTATCGGTGATTCCTTGGTTTCTAAAGTTGGTAGGGTTCCACTCTCCATATTAGTCTTTGTGATTGATGTTGCTGGTGTGGGAGCCTTGTACATACCTCTTACACCTATATTTCTAACAATATGAAAATTTTCAATCTCTCCTTTTAGATAATGAAAATGAGTAATAGTTGCCACTATGACCTCTTATTTCCTTGCCATCATATATGCATGTTAAAGGCTCCAGGGATCAAACATCTTCACAATGAGTTGTAGCTCTTGTTTAAAGTCTTTAAAAAGAACCTTTTCAACTAGTTTTTTAGCAATAATAGTTTGTTTAAATACTTGTTAAATAGGGAAAAATATTTTTATGAGGAACCTTTTTGTTTTAGCTCCTTAATGTCACATATGGAGTTAAAAAATTTCTTCATCAAATCTTTGGTTAATAATTGCTATTAATTCCTTCCATTCCACAAATTCCTATTAGCTTCTGCTTACCTCTCTTGAGCTTAACCTTTAAGATGCATAGTGTTAGTTCTGACTCTAAGATTGTTAAGAGTATGGTTTAAAGTGAAAAATTTTTCATACCTATAAAGCTATCTTCTTACCCCCTGCTCCTTTAAAAATTAAGAACTCAATTTTATTAAACCTCGGTATAATATAACTCTCATTCTCAGTAAAATATTTAGATACACGACTTTTATTTTCCTTCCTGCCTAATATAGGCTCATTACTCTTCCCACATTTCTATATAAATTGGTGAAACATTATTTTTTGGTCCTCTAACTCCTTCTCCTGCTTGTCTATCCAATTATGATTTTTTATCAATAATTTTTCATTTCAACTTCGAGCTTCTAGGAGGCTTCTTATACTCTCTTAGATAGGCTTCTTATGCTCTCTTAGATCCTTATTAACTTTTTACCTCTCTTATTTTCTTCTATAAGATTGGGTTTAGGTTTGTACTATTATGATATAAAGATGTTGCACAAATTTTTAATGAAGATGAGAAAACTTAAATGAAGTTCCAGGAAGAATTTGAGAGAAGTTAGAGAAATTTAGAGAAATGAATTCATAGAGGGAGAAGGTAGTTTTTCCATATCAAATATGAATTATAGTGCCTCCTTCCTTGAACATAAAATACATGTCTTAGATTTATTAACTTATTGCATAAGTGAAACAGTGTATATGGCTATAAGAACTAAGCAATTCATATAACCATATCGTTTTATTCTTGCTAAGTCTATTATTTCTCACTTCATTTTCTCCCTCTATTTATCTATAATAGGATTGTTCACAAAGTCTCTTTTTAGGAGGTGTCATTCGAGGAGGCCTTTTGAAAGTTAGTGTAAATTCAAAAACTTATTTGAGGAATTTATTAACCTGTATATGCTTCATAAATCCACCACCATTGTAATTTTTGAAAACGTTAAGTTGTATCAATGTGTGTTATATTGACTTTGAATTTTATTATAATATAACTTGAGACAATTTTAGAAGTATACCATCCTTAGAATAAATGGTAATATCATTATAGAGGAATATCATATATTAAAAAAGTTTAAAGAAGGAAAGACAATGCAAGCATTGTACCTCAAGAAACTTTGTGACATTCTTAAATAACATTCTCTAGTTATGAAGATCTTTCTTTTTTATCCTTTCTTAGAGCCTTTGTAAAAATTCATTTTAATTGTATCAGAATTCTCTTTCTCACTCCTAGTACATGAAAATAGTCTTTTTCTTTGTCATCCACTAATCCCCTAACTTGCTCAACATACTCAAACATTAAGGCAAAAGTTTCACTGATAGCAATATGAATAGATCGATCATTATTATTTAACAAGCTAGATAAATAATTAGGGGACATGTACCAGTTAATCACAGTATTCTATAACTCCTAAAAAATATACATTATATATATTAAATACTTGTCTAATTATCCCTAGCCTGTGTTGTCTAATTATCCCTAGCCTGTGCTACCGATAACATATCAAGACCCTTTTAATGATTGTGATAGACATAATTTCTTACTCTTGCAAAAACTTAGAATTTTGTGTTCATCTAGTTCAACATAAATGCCCAGCAAAAAAGCCTACAACTATTACAACTACTAAAGGCTTAATACCAACCTATGTCAGTGTAAACCATTACAAACAATCTATATTTTTTGTTCGTGCATCATCAGTTAATGATATGACCAAATATTTTTTCGTTGATTTTTTTGTATATGGTTGAGGTGTATGGACAACGATCCACTATCATCGAGCTAGTATTCCTTACAATAGGACATCGAATTTGTCCATGACATATGCTTAAGAAAGTAATTGAGAAATTTAATACCTATAAGAGTTATAAAAATTTTTTAAAAATACATTTGTAGAAGTTATAAATGATGCCACCCACATCAAAATTTTGTGACAAAATCACATGAGGTGGACTCTACCGTATGTTAGGGAATATTTTTGGGCAAGAATGTCAATGACGCAAGCAAATAAGGTTATTAATGCTAACTTTGATGGCTATATTTATACTAATAGAACATGGAGACAATTTATTGAGAAATACAAGGAAGTAATTAATAAATCAACTTTAAGATTAAAAAATCAAATTAAAAATACATCAACTTTAAGAGGAAAATTTCATTTATGGCTCAGTTACATGCCTAAGAACCTTATAATGACTAAATTATCAGCTATTAAGAGAGTACTATATGATACCATTGCATCTTGTTATAACCTGAAGAACTATCTGCCGGGATAACCATGAAGCATGGCAATAGATACTTCTCTATTATGTCTATTCGTTAAAACACTAGTGGCTGGGGTTTTTCTTCTTGGGCATAAGCTTTTTGTTGCTTTATGGTACGGCACCATAATAAATAAAATAGAACAGTTAGTGAAACACAAGGCCCGTATGCAGCTGGAAGCTAACTAAAATGTGCTCTTAAGCCACACACTGGCTCTGGCCCTTTTTTAAGTAATAGTGAAAGCTTCTGAAGACTGTTTTCTGAAGCACAGTCCATGTGAGCACGCTGCCCTAGCGAGGTTTTGGTTGTAAATGGTAGGGACGATTTGGCTTGAAAGAGAGAGTCGACCGGGTCAATAGTATACTATACAGTCAAAACATTGGAAATCTAACTCCTAATCTCCTGTCCTGACTCTCTCTCTGCCTGTAAAATACAAGGTAAGATTGCCAGGCACTTTTGTTGAAAGAGATGGCATAGAAGTTAGTACTGTGCAGGTTTATATCTTTGTGGGGTACAACTGCACAACCCCTCTTGTGTAGGATAATTTTTTTAGGCCCCAACCCACAATCATACAGGATTTGCCTCATCCTCTTCCTTCTGTTCTCTTTCAGGCCACCATTATTTTCTTTGCGTTGTATTTTCCTACCTGACAAGACTTCCTGTTCCCGAAACTTCATAGAACTTGCTCACCGACCTCCTTTTCTAGCATTGTTAATCTTCCAATTTCCTTTTCGCATATTCCTTTTAATGTTGTTAGGACAAGTACTAAAAGATCAGTCTTGCTTAACAGATAATAATGACAACGAATGGTCGAGGATACTTTGTACCAGACTTCTAACTTGCACTTGCCAATTGCATGTGATTTTTGGGATTGTTGCAACTATTATCCGAGTTTCTTCTGGTCTCCACGACTCTCCGCTCAATGGATGATAAAAGGAAATGATTTCAGATAATCTAGTGGAGATAAATGGATTTGCCTTGCATTTGAAAGAGAGAGGAAAATGTGGAGGATAATAATTACCGAGTCACCCCTACGGAAACTTGTCTCGTGTCGGTTGTGGACGAGTCTCAACTATCTAATGCCATTCACGAAGGGTTTAGGATTAACAAACATGTTTCCGTAAACCTCTGCAAGTTTTTCCTCTTTGGATACGCATAATCCTTCTCTATATACATTCTTTCTTTGATATTATTGTATATGCGGACACCTCAGTTTTGCTTGCATGGGGTCCTCCTACTCCCCATCACCCCCATGACCACAGCTGCTCGAGCTAGCTAATCATCCACTTGCTTTTCTGATTGAATTTTAGAGGGTGAGTACAAGGAAAAGAGTCCCCTGAGCAGGCTATAAGTCTCCACCAAGAAAATGATGAACAAACGTGTTCTCAAATAACTGGTCCTTTGCCCTTGGGAACCAAGCATTGAGCTGTCCGTTCCTTTTAAGAACAAAATATCCATAGTTTCTGGAGCAGTCGGGTGGATACGTACATATCATTTGCATATAAGTGTTCTTAATTTCAGTTCCACCAACATAAAATCCTAACGACTTCTCAATGTCGGCCAATATACATGGTAACTAAAAAGCTAGCTGTCCCTTCTTTCCATTATTGATCACTAGTTAATAATGTTTTTACCTAACTCATTGAGCTACCTTACGTTGGCATCGATTGATTATGTGCTGGGACAAGTGCATTGAAACAAACTACTGCAGAATTCAATTAGTTTGGTGTGGGGTACTGATGTTGTTGCTGTTCTAACTCGTTAGTTGTTGTACATACAATTGGGACCTTCTGCGCATGCATGTGAACGTATGGAAGGTCTAAGCCAGTAAGTCTTCAAAGTTTTTATCCTTTCTTCAGATGGGAAATTAAGAGTATGTATGGTTATCGTGCAGCTGCAAGCTTTTCTTTTTTTCATTTAATAAAAACATATTTAGTTGAGTTATTTTTATTTTTAGTTCTTCTAATTTTTATAACTTATGAAAATAATAAAAAATAAATTTTATGATATATTTTAATTTTATAATTAAATTTAAACTTATTTTTGTATTTTTAAAATTTTCAAATATTTTTATAAAAATTAAATAAAAATATTTAATTATAAAAAATGACGTTAGTTTTAATAATTAAAATATATTAATAAATATCATTTACTAAATCATTTACTTATTTATTTTAATAAAAATATAAACAATTTTATTAATATTTATTAATAATATTGTATAAGAGATTAAAATAAAATTATTTACTTTGTTAATCCATCAAATTAATTTATCTCTAAATTTTATTTAAATTTAAATTATTGTCAATAACAAAATTATTTTATTATTTAAAATTCCTTTTTCTTATATATTTCTTTTAGATC
>JAOQMM010000006.1:3734471-3744605 GCA_027563515.1 Erythroxylum platyclados
AGAAAAATCAAAGGATGAAGGGTGGATATGATGACCAAATTTTCTCTCTCTTTCTCCTCTCTCTCTCTTTTCTTTTTCTTGTATTTTTTATGGTGATTTAATGGAGAAGATGATGGGGGGTGTCGTGAGTTTGCTAGAATTATGTAGGAGTGTGGTTAATTAATGAATAAATGAGGAAAAATTACTAAAATGTCCTTAGTTCTAGCTAAAGAACCTAACCCTCCTTTATGACGATTTTACCCCTGATCACTAGACCATCGAAAACTTAGATTTTCTTTTTAATCTTGAGACCATCGGGAAGTCTATTTGAGTCTCTCGGCATTGAAAACTTCACTTTGTTCCCTTATCGGGTGAGAAATTATCATTTTACCCCTAATTGTCCTTTTATGCACGTTTTGAGCAATTAAGCTCCTTAGGGTTATTTTTTATCTAGATTTCAATTCTAATCACCTCTAAGGTATTAGAATACATATATTCCAGTTACTATGACCATATCCATCCAATGGACTCAGATTTTTTTTTACATATTAAAACTTGTATCTCGGAAATCTCTAAGATTTCTTACACCGATGAACTTGTAGTTTCTAATTATGCATAACACAACCTATGTCACCGTCATTGGCAAGAAAAGAGATTCTAGCATGTATACATTATAACTGAAAAGAGTTCCTTGAAATACGTACCGATATTGGCGTCCAGAATTCAGTGTTACAAATGCTTATAGAATATCATATCAAAAAAGGTAAAAAGATGATGATGTTAGATTGATAGTTTCTTTAAGGAGGCAGATATCTCTTGAGATGAGAGAATTTTACATAAAGTGAGCTAAAATATGAGCAAATTGCAACTCGATGAAATTAGGCCAAACTTATTAACTTCAATTCAAGTTGAGTTAGGTTGGGTCAGGTTTGGGCTTCTTTGCCAGCCATAAGAGGAAGAGAGGAGTAACAGTGGAAGAAGTGGGTAAGGGAGGAGCTGGCGATGTTGGAGCAGACGATGCAAACAGTAACGAGAGGAGGAGTGGTGGAGGTAGATAAAAGAAGAAGAAGAAAGAGGCATTTGAGTAACATAATTTTGTTTCATATAACAAGAAGAATTTGAGTGCATGAGTGTTTGTAGTTTGATAATTTTATAGTATCTTGCCTTCATTATTTTATAATAACTTTATGCTTACTAGAGTCAGGTTGGTTTATAAGAAACGAAAGACTTGTCTAATCTTAATTTTAAATCAATTACTCATTAGTCATATTAAGAAAACTCCTAATGGGTACATTAGTTATTGTATCTATCTATATTAGAAATACATGTCATAGTTAATTCGAAAGTCTTTGTTGGGTATATTAGTAATTGTTTTTATTTATATTAGAAATGTATGTCATATTTAATTAGGAAGTCCTTTGCTTTTGGAATTATTGTATTTATCTATATTAGGAATATATGTCATAGTGGATTAGGAAGCCTCTTGTTGTTGCAAGTCTTTTAAGACACTACTGTTACAACCCTATATATGTGCAACTTTGATGATGAATAAAACTATTCCAATAAATTAAAACTTTGAGTGATTTTTCCATGGTATCAGAGCAGGATGAATCAAGGATCATTTAATTGCTTTGTCTAGTTAACAAAAACACTTTACAATTTCAATATTTATTTTGAAGAGTAATATTATCGACAACAAAGCTTATTGTGACACAAGTAACTTGTGAATCAGATCTTGACAATAATTATTTTGTTGCAATTTTGTAATGACTCAGGATCCAAATTCATCCTTTCATTTCAATTTTGATGATCATCTTGGAATCATTCTCATCACTGATGTCTTGAAATGAGAAGAGAATTATTCCATATGGAAGAGGAATATGATTGATGTGCCTAACACTAAGAAAAATGCTTTGATAATGTTGGGTATCCAGCCAATTAGGAATTTAGTGGGAGAAGTGATAAAAACAAGCAAAAGTCTGGTTCAAGAAATATAACAAATGTCGCAACAATTGGAGTAGTAACTAGAGGTGATTATACATGACCATTATATGAGTAAGGTGGAGCAAATAATTATGTTATTCTAGGTTTGATAGTGGAGCAATATAATTAGCTCTTGATTTTGCTTAAAATAAAAAATTTTGCAACTGAAATGGCCAATTTGGTTGGTAATGTAAAATCAAATTCTTTATGGATACAAAGGCCTCAAACCATTTTACTTATCAAGTGAGTGTATTAAAGCATGTTGTATATGTTATGGGAGAAAAAAATAATGTAGCATTACCTAACAAAATTTCAATAAGTTTAAAATAAAAAGGGACCAAGAACTTGACTTATGAAATTGAGTTGAAAGATGTTTTATGCATGCCACAGTTTGGATGCAATTTAATTTCTATAGGCAAGTTGATTGAAGATCTGAATTATGCTGCTATTTTTATTTCAATACATTTTTATTTGCAGGACTTTGCTATCATGATGAAGATTGGATATGTTGAGTGGCAAAACGTGTTATACTAGTTTAAGGGAACTCGAGGGTTCATAATGGAGAATAAAATATCCTCTTTGACAATGACCGCGAGAAGTCTTGATCTAGTTACATTGTGGCATCGACGAGTAGGCCATCCCTCTTTTAATATTTTTCTTCACGTTGAAACTTTGTTTCATCTGCCCGTTAATTTGAATAAGTGTTGTGATGAATGTTTAAAGGTAAAGCAAACTCGATTACCCTTTAATTTCAACACCTATAAAGCACTTAAAGTTTTCTATTTAATTTATTATGACGCATGGGGTCCTTTTGAGACTACATCATATTATGGTGCATCATATTTCCTTACTCTTGTAAATGATTTTAGTAGAATTACATAGGTGTATTTGATGAAAACTAAGTGAGGTTTCTTATAACTTCTCATCCTTTTACATAATGATTATTACACAATTTAGCAAACCCATCAAAATGGTTAGAACGGATAATGACATGGAATTTGTTGGAGGTCCCTTTGTTAATATCCTTATAGAGCATGGTATTTTTCATAATAAAAAACTTACTTCCCTCAACAAAATAGGGTTATAGAGTGTAAAGATAGACATTTTCATAATTTGGCCATAGCCATTCATTTTGAAGGCAATTTATCCATCAAGCTTTAGGGGAAGTGTGTTTTAGTAGCTACACATTTGATAAATCTTACACCCATAGTAACTTTAAATTTAAAAGCTCCATATGAAATTCTTTATCAAAGAAAACCTAATCTGAATCAATTGAGAACTGTAGGATGCTTATGTTATGTTCACCTAAAGGGATTGAAACATGACTAATTTTAACCAAGATTCTCACCTAGTTTTCTTGTAGGATATTCTATAAGGAAAATGTGATATATGTTATATCTAGAAGCTAAGAAGTTTATAGTATCAAAGGATGTGGGACTTTTTGAGGATATATTTCCCTTTAAAATTTTGAGTAATGAAAAAAAAGATGGAAGGAGATTTCAATCTTAGTTCATTTAGTAAGTCATAAGAGATGGTTAATAAAAAGGGAGACATGCATACTTCATCACAAAATGAACAACAAACTAAAACTCATAAACCCACTATTCATAAGCCAAATAACTCCACACTTATGCCTATACCCAAGTGCCTTCAAATGAACCCAAACCACCACAAATACAATCCACTCTAAAGCCAATTGCATTAGATCCAAATGTAAAGCTAGCCCAAGCGATGGTGTACATTAAGCCATAAGGAGAAAATAGAAAAATGCTAAACAGGTACAAGGACTTCATTGTTGGCAATGTTAAAGTACAACCTATTGGAGAGAACTCTTGGACAAATCTTTTCATAGGAAATACGGTTCTAGCAGGTAAACCTTATATGATCTAAAATGTGTCGAATTATACTTGGTTTGTTTATAAGTACAATGCCTTGCTTAAAAAAGTCTTGTTTGTTTATGAGCCTAAATATCACTATCAAGCTTGTGGTGATTCTAATTGGAGATAGGTAATGAGATATCTTATATAATGACTTGAGATCAATGCTATGTGGGAGCTTGTACATTTGTCACCGGGAAAAAACCAATAGGATCAAAATGGGTCTATAAAGTGAAGTTGAAAGTAGATGGGAGTTTAGAGAAGTACAAAGCTTGGTTTGCAACAAAAGGATATATAAGTTGAAGGAGTAGATTTCCATGAAACTTTTGCACCAATGACAAAATTGACTATAGTATGTTGTTTGTTAGTTGTTGCAGTAGCTAAAAATTGGTATCTTTATCAACTTGATATCAATAATGCGTTCTTACATAGTGAACTTCATAAACAGTTATTTATGAAACCACCTATGAGATATCTTGTAGCATCTGATAGTCAAGTTTGTTGGCATAAAAAAATCCTTGTATGGCTTGAAACAAGCATCACACTAATGGTTTGCAAAGTTGTCATTTGTGATTTAAGGTTTTGGCGTTAAATAATCAAGGTCAGATTATTCTTTGTTCTTTTAGTATAATGGTAATTCATATACTATAGTTTTAGTTTGCATGGATGATTTAATCATAGCAGGGAATGACAATGACAATGGATATTGTATACAAATCAAAGACATAATGCAAGATCATTTTATATTGAGGGATTTTGGGCATGTCAAATATTTTTGTGGTTTGGAAATCGTAAGGACACCTCATGGCATATTTCTCAATCAAAGAAAATATGCATTTGACCTTTTTGAAGAAAGTAGATTGCTTGTGGTAAACCAGTTACAACTCCAATAGTAACAAATCATGATTTAAGAAATATTACATGTTCTCCTTTTCCAGATCCAGATAAATATCAAAGACTCATTTAGATATTAATTTATTTAACGTTCTCATGTCTTGATATACATTCTCAGTTAACTTGTTGATTTGAAATATGCAGAGACCTCTACAAGCTCATTATAATGCAACATTACAAGTTTTATATTATATCAAATGAGCACTTGGACTATAGTTTTCTCAAAGGGAGTGATATTTTACTTCTTGGATTTTGTGATGCAGACTGGGCTATCTGTAAAGAATTTAGGAAGTCAACTACCGGATGGTCTATTCAGTTAAGAGTATCTCATACCTCATAGAAAATGAAGAAACAACTCGTCGTTTCTAAACCCTCAGTAGAAGCAAAATATAGATCAACGGTAACAACCACTAATGAGTTAACTTTTGAATGATTTGTCTTTTTGAGATTCTCCACCTATGTAGTTGTATTGTGTCAATAAGGCAACTATCCATATTGCCTCTAATCTAGTTTTTCATGAACGGACAAAACACATTGGGATGCACTGCTATTTTGTGCGTGAGAGATTTTTGTTCAAACGTATTGAGCCGCGACACATAGCTTCATGTTTTCTGAAAGCGAACTTATTCACTAAAACTGTAGGCAAGACATAGTTCAATTTCTTAAAGAGAAAGTTGGCATTACCGATCTTTTTGTTCCAATTTGAGGAAAAGAATTGAGAAAACTAATTCCTAATGGATATATTCGCAATTGTATTTATCTATATTAAGAATATATGTTATAGTTGATTAGGATGTCATTCGCTGATGCAAGTCTCTTAAAGACACTGTGATGTTGAATAAAACTATTCCAACCAACAAAAAGTGAGTGATTTTTTCAAGTTGAATAGCTTCCAAAAAAAAATTTTAATTTTTAGATTTTATTTATTACGTAAGTTAAGCATTTGGTAAGGAAATGTAATAAAAATATTATTTTTTTAAGGAGGTAATGAAAATGTTGTCAGGTTTAATTAAATGTTTATGATACCACACCTTGAGAGAAAGTAAAAGTCTTCAATTGTTTAGTGAGTTGAAGTTCCATTGGAAGCTTTACTACACGAGCTGGTGGGGCTTGGTGGAATTTTATATCGTTGTTTTAGTTCACATCAATAACCAGAATAAGTTTGAAGATAGGGTAAATTAATTCGTTAGTTTTGAATAGAATTGACACTTTATTTTAAAAGTAATAGAAGTATCTGGTGCAGTCTAATCTAATGGCTTATCCCTAACTTCCGATGAACAAAAATAACCACTAATGGGATCTTGGCCCACCAATGACTGAGTTCCATAGGATGGAATTTTAGATATTTAAGTTTCTCATCAATCAGTTTGATGGAACAGACCACCAACCATTTTAACTGTTAACCGTAGACTTCTTCTACGACCCTTCGCACCGTAAGAAAGCATTGCATAAATGCTTTGTCCTCTTCGTCGAAGAAAATCTATAACTGAAAAGAAAAAGGGTATATATGGAAATATTCTTCTACTCTAATTCACTCCTTTCCTTGCTTGCCCCCGAAGTTGAATTGTCAACTTAAGAACTGTTCTAGTCATGTGAAATTAAGGGCGCGTAACAAACAAAGTTTCTTAATCAGGACGTTTTGTTTTGTCATGGCGAATCGGGTTCTTATTGATTTTCATGAGGTCCATTGATCTCTCATTCCGACAAAGACGGAATTAAGTGCAGACCCCAGAGGCAAAAAGCGAAATCACTTGGAAAGTAAAGGTGGTGCTTCTGAATTCTGATAAAGAGTGGCACTAAGCTAGAGTGGGGATTAGTTTAAGAGAAACAACAGAACAGGGCTTGCGACATCGACCAGTGAGCCGTCAAAGATGGGACCCAGATTGAGACGTTTGGACTAACAAGGACGTGGCCAGCAATGATGGCGGATAAGTATTTGAATTTCATATGAATGGAAGTTGCTCATTCATACCTTCGATTCTATTTGTCATAATAATAATAATAATATGCACGAGTTGCTCGTGGAAATGGAATCATCAACCCATACTTGTAAAGCTCTTTCTTTCCCCTTGGCCCTAATCTTTCGGGACCAAAAGTAGTAGAGATCTGATCTCTTTTGTTAAAACCATTTCCACAGTATTGCTGTTGAGCCAACATAAATATTCCACTGTGATATGTTAAGAGGAAAGGAAACCCATAAAGCATTCGACAAAAGTTTCGTACCGAACTCAACCATTTAGCACAGAGATTACATAACTATATACAACTTGATTTCTGTTTCTTTGTTGGGTATTTCACTATCTCGTTTTATGATTACAGATGGGTACTTGGTTGAGTTACTAGCTCATACTGACACATCCGATGCTTTGCTAGAAGTGGGGTTGACGCCTCTTGGTTGCCGTAGGAGTTCTGTGAGTGCCTGCGCCTGTCCACACAAACCATAACTATAATTTTAATTACACAAATTTGCATATTCGTACCAAAAATAAAACCAAACACGGCCTTACGCTTTGGCTAGCTAATTTATATTGTCAAACAATAAAATCCCACAATGTGACTAACGTGGCCAATCATTTGAAAATGTGAACAATATTTTTATTATAGAAAAAAAAACACATTCCGTCCCTTGCCACGTTAGCAGCCACCGAGAGAACTACCGAAGAAAGCAGAACATGGCTCACCTTTTGCTTTGCTCGACTTGTGCCCGACTCCGACAACGCGACAAGCGGAGGTATCGCACCCTCACGCGCCACCATCGCATGGTATGCTGGATTGTCCTCGCATAACGCCAACAGTATTCCCACCGCAATCTCCTTCTGTTTTCTAGAACCGTCCTCGATTATCTCCACGAGAACGGGAATTCCCATTTCCTCCACTAGAGCCTTTCTCGCCTCCGGCAATGAAACCAATAGACTCAATATAAAAGCTGCCTTATCCACCATGTTTGACCCTAAGTCAACCATCAATTCCACCAACGGTTTCATGATTCCCGATTCCACGGCCTTAATCTTGTTCTCCTTCACCGAACATAGACTGTACAAAGCAGTTGATGCGTCCTTTTTCGCGCGAAATCCTCCGGTTTCAAGAAGACTCACGAGGGGCGGTATCGCCCCTGAACGTCCGATTACAGTCTTGTTCTCTTCTACTTGTGAGAGCCGAAAAAGCGCGCACGCGGCGTTCTCTTTCGTCGTTGATGTCCCTGTCTTCAGAGCCCAAACCAACGGCTTGATCGCTCCCGATGAAGTTATCAGTTCTTTGTTCTCGTCGCAGAGCGATAGGTTCAGAATGGCGGTGACGCCATACTCCTGAAGCTGTGCGTCCGGCGACGAGATTAGCGAAATCAACGGCCTAACTGCTCCAGCTTTTGCGATCTTGAGGCGGTTCTCTGGTTTGTTCTTGGCGAGGAGACGAATTTCCATTGCGGCTTGCTTTCGATCGTCAATCGAGCAGGATCCGAGATCCGATATGAGCTGTCGGATCACGTCTTCGGAATCCTCCGTCGCGCAGGCAATCAACAGACGCCGGCTCTCAGACGACGCCGACGTGAACTCACCGGATCTGTCGCTGTTACAGTCGCTAAAAGTAGATGAATCGTCATTGACGCTCATGTCTCCAGAGGCCCGTCCCATGTACTTACAATTCTCTTGATTCTCCTTCTCCATGTCTATGAATTCTTTCACAGCATCAATGGCTTTGAGGGTGAAAAAGAAAAGAAGAACTTTGGATTGATTAAGTTTTGGGTGGTAGAATCCGAATTGAAGAATTCGTGTCGAACGTTAAGATAAGGCTTTAAGGTCAAAGTGAGAGAGACTAGCCTGAGTGAGGAGAGAAGGGCATAAGAAGGAAGCAGGAAGGGGAAGGGTACCTTGGAGGTCCTACTCCTAGCCCTAGACAAAGAAAGAGTGTGTGGGTCATGCGAGGATAGGCCGACACGTGTACCCTGTGTCTGAACCCAGTCCTGATTCCTAGTCTGGTGTTAGCACGTGCGAATGGTCTCTTTAAACGCGTGCATGGAAAGTTGAGTATTCGATAAAGGGCTTTCAATTCAAAGCTATGTCCTCTTTTAGTATTTTTGCGTTTTATGACTAGAAACTGAAATTAATTTCCTTTCATTTTTTACCTTAGTGGCTGCAACTCAGCGATGTGACGATGTCCCATAGTACGTTCTGGTACGCCTATGTACCCAGATCTTGTGCGACGCAGGTTCGTGCTCCTGTTTTAGTTGTGTTCTTACGTACCATTGTTTTGGATGGTCGAATCAATTACATTACAGGTAAGGGTAGATCAGTTCAGGCTTGGCCTTGGAATTGAGGTTGGGCCTGGACTTGACCTTTCGACTTAGGCAATTGGGTAATAAAACATCAGAACATCTTAGCTTGATATGTGCCACAAATCCACTCTTAAACAAACTTATACAGCTATTTGCATATTTTAAACACCAAAAAAGACGGAAAAAAAAAAGACAACAATTTTTTATTACTTCGTGGTCTGGTAAAAAGGGTTTCATGATCTGTCTGAGATTTTGTCGGACTTCGTAATGATTTATTTCTTTAAGGTCCGAGGAAAAAACTTAAAATCTTATCTTATGGTACTGTAACCGTTTCAACGACAAATAGTAATCTATCTTGGTATTTGGTAACCATCTGCTTATAAAACGACATTATTTAAAGGGTTTGAAGAACGTGGTGACGTGAGTCTCAAGCATTCTATTGTAGTTTATCCCATGGGCCCTTTCTGTTCACCCACAACGACGACACATTTCTAGCTTTCATTTTCCTGCCACAATAACAAACCACTTCCTAATTCGATTTTGTTCCTTTCCCCGTTGCCGATCAGTTGGGATTTAAATAAGTTTCTAATCAACGTATGTGTTTAATCTTGATTATTCGTATCTTGTTTATAGGTTTAAAAGTGTCAACATTTCTTTAATTTAGCTCTTAAAATGAACTGTGTAAATATTTTTTTATTTATTTCTTTTAAAAATCTTCAAATAATGTATTTTATTTTAATATTAATGGTTTCTCTTTAATCATTTTTAACTAATGAAGGCGTTGAGGAGACTGGATCTCCATTATCACATCCGCAACCATTATAGAAGTATTCATTTTTTAATTGAGTTATTTATATATATATATATATATATATATAAAAGAGTGAAGATGTTGATTTTGACAAGTAATCTTTTTAATGACAACTCTTTAGATAAATCGAAGAATTTTATACTTTTTCCAAAAAATAAAAGTAGATTAAAGTCCATTGTGAAATATTTCGTACTTAATCTTTAAATATTATAGAATCTGTGACTGTAACTCAATATTCATGTATGGATATACCTTCTTGTCCTCTAGTTTTGAAGGACCCGCAACTGGCTCAAAGTCTTATCTCCAGATTTGGGGAGGGT
>JAOQMM010000006.1:3744705-3759135 GCA_027563515.1 Erythroxylum platyclados
TGGATATACCTTCTTGTCCTCTAGTTTTGAAGGACCCGCAACTGGCTCAAAGTCTTATCTCCAGATTTGGGGAGGGTGGGTCTACTGTTCCAAACAAACTTAGAGCCAAGTTTTGGGTGAATCTGCAGCCTATGACAAACTGAGGTATCTTCTAGCACCTATTGACCCCTCTTTTTAAAATGGTACTTGGGTGGTTTTTCCTTGTTGGAAATCTTGCAACAGGGTGCAACAAAGCGGGCAAACAAACTGGTAGACTTTTTGCTCAAAAGAGGATGACTTTCCCAATGTTATACCTTTGGGCAATGAATAGATGGTCAAAATTGGGTTTCGAGAGTGTGCTGTTAAATAAAGAAGAGCTATTTCTTTTCAGATTTATAGACTCGAACAGTATCTAGAGGATTTTAGAAGTAGGCTCTTGGCATATCTAAGGATCCCCAATATTGCTACTGCAATGGAGGCCTAGGATAAACTTAAAGAAGATGAAGCTCAAGCACCTCCTAAGTTGGATAAGGTTTCATGGTGTTTTGCCCAAATATTGGACAATCACTTGTTTTAGTCATTTAGCTAGTGCCATTGGAACACCTATTTGCCTGGATGAGATAATAGTAGCTATGAAAAGGGTTGGGTACCCCAGGATACATGTAGATTTAGAAACAAATTTTGAGTTTTTGGATTCCTTACCTATTATGAGGCTACATGATAATAGAGAATTAGTGGAAGACTTCATTGAAGTTAGTTACTAATGGATGCCCTAGTAATTAGATATAGAAAAGAAGAGATGTAGGGATAAAGGAAGGAGAATCCTGACTGGTTTTTCAGATGAGCTCCTTAAACCTCAAACTTCTCAGCCCTTGAAACTGGCTATGCAGAGATCGCAAATAATCCTGATCTTAAAGCAATGAGAATTAGAGAGATACATTCTATAAAAGATGATGATAGCTCCCTCAAAAGGCTAAAGAATAGTGATGAAGAAATACTTAAAAAACCAATTGAGCTTTCTCCTCCAAGCTCCCCAAAGGTACTCAATTTTGAAAATAGTGTAGTAAAAAGCTCATTAGATACAAGGGCAGCTTTTGAACCAAAATAAATGGTAACATCAAAGAGAAGATATGGTAGGAAATCTAAGAAGAAAGGATAGTTACGCCTTCTTTTAACCTTATGCTACTGACCTGGAATGTGAGAGCTATGAATTGCCCCAAAAAAGATAAATAATAAAGATTATCTAGTCACAAAGAATTGTGCCCTAATAGGACTATTAGAAACAAAGGTCAAGAAAGATAATTTATAGCTTTGTAGGGGAGTATTTGGTAAAAACTAGGAGCTTCTAACGAATTACCAATATTATTACTTGGGTAGGATTGTTGTGGGATTTGACCCTCACGGCATTAACATCATTCAACAGGTAATTTTAAACCAATTTGCTCATTTGGAAATCAAAATGGACTTTGAATGTTTGGAAGTCACTTTCATCTATGCTTCCTATTATAAATTCCAAAGAAGATCACTTTGGAATGATTTGAAGGCAATGAGGCGCTCAATCAATAAACTGTGACTGGTTGTTGGAGATTTGAACTCCATCATCTTTTCACAAGAATCTAAAGGGGAAAGTTAAGTTGTAGAAGGAGTAGCAACAATTTGCTGGATTGTCTAAACTTTACTTCACTCTCAGACCTGAGTTATATAAGAGCTTATTATACATGAAATAATAGGAAGAGAATAAACAACTTAATCGAGAGGAAACTAGACCATGCCCTAATCAATATAGAGTGGCTTGCAGACTTTAAAACCAATTATGCTCTTTTCAACTAGCCTTTTTGCTATGATCACACACCTATAAAGGTATCAATGGGATTGAGCTCAGGCATAGTGAGACATCCATTTCGATTTAACAACTATCTATTCAAAATTGAAGGATTTGAGGAAGTTGTGGTAAATGGTTTGAACTTGCTGTTAAATGTAATGTTTCTTTTCTCTTTATAAAGAAACGTCAGAATATCAAATTAGAATTGAAAAAGTTAAACTCCTCTAAAGTGAGAACACCACATGGGCTATCTCTAAAACTAGGGAAGCTCTTTTAAAATTCTCTAACAATAAGCTTATTAGGACCCTGCAGACACCACTCTTAGAGTTGAGGGGAAGCAATTTATGGATGATTACTCAATGGCCCTTAACAATCACCATTCCTTCCTCAAGCAAAGAGTAAGAATAAATCAACTAATGAATAGTGAGAAAAACACCAAATATTTTCATAATTCCATTATTTTTAAGATGAATGTTAACAAAATCTAATCCTTAAGGATTAACAAAGGCTCTATTATCGACAAGCAATCTTAAATCAAAGCCTTGTTCTTTAACCATTTTAAGGAGTTATTAGGATCTTCTACCTAGAATGTCTCCACGATGTTGGAACTTAGAGAATTTGCCCATAATTCCTTATCCAATTAGCAAAAAGAGTCGCTCTTGAGACCTTTAAATGAAATGGATGTCAAACTAGTGCTATTCTTTTTAAGACTAGAAAAGGCCCCTGGGCCAGACGGTTTTAATGCTTTCTTCTTCCAGCAGACTTGGCACTTGATAGCTAATTTAATTTCCAATGATGTCATAAATTTCTTTTCTTCAGGTTATATGCTCAAAGAGCTAAATAAGAACTTTGTTAGTCTCATTCCCAAGAAGTGATATCATGAATATTTGAATGATTACAGGCCTATTTCTCGCTATATTGTAGTTTACAAAATTATTTCGAAATTGTTAGCAAACAGGCTCAAGCCTCTTCTAGGAAGCATAATCAATAGGAGCTAAGGAGCATTTGTTAGGGGAAGGAATATTAGAGATAATTTACTCCTAGTTCAAGAACTATTTAAGGGGGTATAATAGTAAGAAGTTGATAAAGAGTTGCACCATGAAGATTGACTTTAAAAGAGCTTTTGACTCAGTGAACTGGAAGTTTATCTTATACTAACTAGCAATATTTGACATTCTGATCAGTTTATATCTTGGATTATGGGCTATATTTGCAGTAAATCATTCTCAATTTTAGTGAATGGCGAACCCACACATGTCTTCCAAAGCTCCAAAGGGCTACGTCAGGGTGATCCTTTATTTCCATATTTATGTTTTCTATATATGGAGGTATTTTTAAAGTTGATCTTATGCAGAATAGAGTAGGACTATAGCTTCAAATATCACTACCATTGTGGAAAACTGAAGTTATTCAACTTAACATTTGTGGATGACTGGCTATTGTTCAGTGGAGCTGACTCTAATTCTAAAATTTTGATCATAAACTCCCTACACTATTTTGGTGAATTATTTACAAAAAGAGTGCCTTATTTATTTTAGTAGATGCATCAAGCATCTCCATAACTCTCTACAATTTTAGGCCTTCTTCTTCATAATATGCCATTCAAGTACCTAGGTATCCCCGTCTTTGACGAAAGGGTCTCTTACTCTGAGTGTCAGCCTCTATTTGATGTTGCCAAAAAATGGACAAGCCACTAGAATAATCAATTTATCTCCCATGCTAGAAGGTTATAGTTGATTTTATCTATCTTAAATAGCCTACATATTTATTGCAGCTCACACTTTTTTCTTCTTCAAAAGCTAGTTAAGAAACTCATATTTACTTTGTTAAAGTGTTGAATGACTAAACATATTATATGCAACAATCACAAATTAATAAAAATTTGGCTGGCGCATAAGGTTTGGAGAGATACAGTAATACGCAATTTTATTCTTAATTAGTACAGAAAACAAAAGATCTAGCCATACATAATCTTACTTCTAATTAATAAAGATTGTTTTTGAATGATCTATAAGAAAAAATAAATAAATAAATAAATACTTATAAATAAAATATGAGTTAAAATAAAATATTAATTAAATAATAAACCAAATAATACGATAAAAATAGACAAAAGTAAACAAACAAACAAATAAGAAGAAGAAGAAGAAGAAGAAGAAGAAAGTATTATATGTTTTCTTTAAACAAATAAGCTGATTCATTCATTTAAAAGATAGGGTTTCTAACAAATAAATAATAATAAATAGAAACATAAACTTTTCCATAAACGTCGCATCTCTGTTCCAAAGCACCTCTCGCTCGACACAATTTTTATCGCAAGTCTTCTAAACTCGAGTCTCTCCAACTTCGACCATGAGCAAGGGACCTGGACTCTTCTCTGACTTCGGCAAGAAAGCCAGAGGTAGTTCTCGTTCCCTCTCTCTTTCTCTTATCTACTTGTCTACTGTCTCGCTGTTGAACATATTTGCTGACCAAATCCCCTTTATTGTTCCACAGATTCGCTCACTAAGGACTACATCTCCGACCAGAAGATAACAATCTCTACTTTAAGCGAATCTGGAGTGGTTTGTAACTGTAATCCCCTTTTTACTCCTTTGTTTCCTTGTAGGTTTGGCTTTTACTTCTCCTTGGCATTGCAGTTCATTGCTGACTCTGTTCTTTGCTTGGATCCAGCTTGTGTAATCTGTTTCTTTTGAGTAAGAGCAAGCTTTACTCTTTGTTTCGTGTCTGTTTTCTGGTGCTAATGTTTTCTAGCTGATGCTTTTGGTATCGTTCGGCTTTGCCTGTTCTCATTGACATTTGCATTCATTGGTTTGACACTCACACAGACAGAGAGCTAAGTGGGTATTGTTAGGTTTGGTTTTGGACACCCATTTTCAGGTTTTTACATTTGAATAACCCCATATGGATGTTTTGTTGCCCCGATTAGATGTTCTGATTTATCAGTTTCGGTTTTATTTGCGAGCTTTTCACTTTTCATCAAAATTACCAATGTCTCCCATTGTCTTTCTCTGTTATTAGTGGTTCTTGTCTTTTTAACATTTTTGCAGTAATTCATCTTGAGAATACTTTTCTTATCATTTAGGGTTCTTGAGAGATGTTGTGCTGTCTGCTCGTCAAATCCTGACTTCCCAAGTTAGCTTTTGGTTAGTTTGTTTTGATAAATTATACTGTTGGAAAGGGTAATAGTCAATTTCTCCTTCTGAGAAGTATGTTTTGAACTCATCTTTGTACATTCTAAAGGTCGCATGAAACTTCTAATGGTAGATACAATATAATTCCTGTTCTGATCAAGTGTCTACATTCAGTTCCATGATATATGTCCTTTTTGAGTTCAGGGCCTGAATTTTACACCTCCATATGAGTTGAAAAACATTTTATATCTTCTCTTACAGGCCCTGAATTCAAATTTGGTCAAGAAAGGAAGTCTATCTTCAGGGGATGTGACAGCACAATTCAAACACAAGAAAGCTCTATTTGATGTCAAACTTGATACAGAATCAAATGTACTTACTCACACAGATTTTTGTTTCCATAGTCATGCTCTGCTTCTCATTGTTTCTAACTGTACTTGTATGGAGCAGATATTAACTACCCTCACCATTACTGATTTCCCAACATCCACAAAAGCTGTTGCTTCTATAAAGCTGCCTGATTATAACTCTGGAAAGGTTCTAAGTTCGTTTCTGTTTTAAATTTGTCATGGATCCTTTCCAAAAATTTGGTTCTCACAGCTTTCTGTATTATTTTTATCACAGCTGGAGGTGCAGTATTTCCATGAACATGCTAGTGTCACTGCAGCTGTTGGTCTGAACCAATCTCCTGCTCTTGATCTGTCGGCAGCCATTGGCACTCCTGGCATTGCTTTTGGTGCAGAGGCAACCTATATGACAGCTTCTGGAGAATTTATGAAGTATAACACTGGTGTGAGCTTGACAAAACCAGATTCCAGTGCTTCGGTGATTTTGTAAGTCCCTTTAGTCTTATCTGCATTAGAAGCTAACCAGTAAAGGAATTGGTTGAGAAAAAGAAGCTAACCAGCAAATGAATTCGTTGAGAAAAAGATAGGTATAGGTACATGCAGATAAACGAAAGAGGGAGGCATTAAAGAGAACCACATATTGAAATGCTGGATAGTTGAGAACTTAAGGGATTATCCGCCCTGGACAAAGTCTGATATCTTTATCTTTAGCATTTCTTATTTGATTATTATTTTCAGATGTTGAGCCTTCAGTTTGTGCTTGAGCAAGCAGCATAATTGCATGTAGCATTGCAGAAGAATGAATTGGAAAATACGGATAACTTTGTAAACATGGCAATAATGTCTCTCCTTTTCTGATTTCCTTGTAGGGCTGACAAAGGGGACTCGATAAGAGTGTCCTATTTGCATCATTTGAACCAGCTGAGGGGGGGTGCTGTGGTAGGAGACATCAGCCGGAGATTCTCCACCAATGAGAACACACTGACAGTTGGATGTTCTTATATAGTTGATCCTCAGACAGTGCTGAAGGCAAAGCTCAACAATCATGGAAGTCTGGGTACTCTTCTGCAGCATGAACTAAGGCCCAAGTCATTCCTGACAGTTTCAGGTGCTTTCGACACCAAAGATTTGCAGAAGACACCCAAATTTGGGATGGCACTCTCTTTGAAGCCTTAATGGTTTCTGTTACAGGGAGGGTTCATCCCGTTTTCACTCTCAAATTTTGTTGATTTTCAATAGACGCATTTTCATAAATGAATTTGTCGAATAAATTTTGACAGGACGCAAACTGCCCATTGGTTAAGGGTATTATTTTTTGGACGGACACCGAGGTTTCTTCTTATTACAGACTGGTTTGGCCTAGCCTTTTGGAGGTTCTGTTCGATCTATGCTGCGATTTTCACCCAAATGTCTTGACAAAATTTTAATTTAGGTTTAATATTTGGAAGTGTTTTAAAAAAACTCCAACGATGTTATTGACAAAAATTTAAACTTGAACCTGTAACTAATTGGCCGTACAAAATTTTATGTAGTATTTGCAGCATCTAACAGATCCATTTGCAATAATATTAAAAAAACGTGGTTTGCTTCTATAGAATAGATGCCTTTTAAAGATTTTATGAAGCGAAAATATTTCAAAAAGAAATTTTTTTAGATGTTCCAATTACCTCCACTTCAATTGGATTTTTTTTTCGATCAAAAGAGCAATTTAGTCCATAACGTTTATACTAAAATAGCAATTTAGTTCACAACGTTTATACTAAAATATAAGTTGGACTTTAACGTTTGAAGTGTTCAAAATAAACCTTAATATTTGCAAAGTATTATATAAGTGATGATTACATAAGTGATCTTTTGATTTTGAATTTTCGAAGTATCTCATACAGTAATTATGTGTTGATACTATTTATGACTTATTTTAGTCAATGATAGCTTAATCTCTAATCACTGAATACAACATGAACTATATAGAAGTAACTGAGTGATCAATATACGATCATCACCCTAAAATGATAAAATGATTAGGGAGAGTGTTATATTATTTTCAATTAGTATTAATTTGGAAAGTTCTTGACAAAGGTGAAATGATACTTTGAAAACAATTTTCAAATATCATTAATTGAATCAATTGCTCATAGGTAAGAACTAATATGATTGAACTCAAATAATAAAAACATTAATTATATGTTTTATGCCTAACTAGAATAGTGTGTGATGAAAGGAATAAATTATATGAAAAAATCATGTACGAAAAGGTTAGTTAGAACCATTTTAATATTTCTAATATATGGGTAATCAAGATGCAATATTAAATGCCAATGTTAATCTATATATGTAAGTTATTTAATTAGACAATTAAAGATAAATTAAAGGAGTTTAATTTATCTAATCTTAAATATAATTTTGGTTTATAATTTGTCCCTATTGCTAACATATTTAAGAACTTAATGAGTCACATATAAAGAAAAGTTAAAAAGAGAAAAAGATATTTTAATCAAATTGGACTTGATTGTAAAGTTTGAAAAACGTTAGGATTAAATATGAATATTTAATAAATAAGCATCGATATAAGATAATAAATTTTATTTGGACTCAATTAGCATTTGATTAGAATTAATTATAATTCTAATTAAAGTTTAACTGAAGCTAGAATTTTATTCTAATTAAATTATTAAAAAATTTAAACCTTATTATAAATAAAATTAGATTCTAAGGAAGCTAATGCTTTTTACCTACTTTCTCTACAAACTTTCCTTTCTACATTACTTGTAGAATTATATTAATGCATTTATTTAGATATTATTGGAGGTAATATACCTATGCGGCTACAATAGTCACAATGAACTAGTTTTAAGAATGGTTTAAAAGAAACAACAAGAAAAGGAACATGTTGTGCAATAAATATAAATTTATGATCCATATTTTATTATATTTTATGTGTTAATCGTATTATAAAATTCAAGTAATATTAATTTTTGAAAAATCAAATGAAAGAAATTTATATTTATTCTGTTATGTGTAATATCGAATCCAACTTCAATATGCCAACAAATTAAAACTGCAAGGTCTTTCGAGTTGGCTTTTATGTGGGTTGGCTAATGTTGTAAGCCGTCCAAATTGAGATCATTTAGTGAATGAATTTATAAACAGCATGAGCCCTTAAAACATAAACAACTAATGAAAGATGTAAAATGCAAATGTTTCATTTTGTAATGGCAAAGTATTAAATGAATGCGATTACATCATATATAAGAATGGCTCTTAAGGAACTTCTTTGACCATTTCTTATATCTAGAATTACAGCACGTCGTCTAAACAGATAGCAACAACCACCATTTCATCCGATCAGCTTCTGATCGACTCGAATTCGAACCATTTAAGACCTAACCCAACCACAGAAACATTATCTATTTTGCAGACTAAGTCGCTCCTTTGACGAAGGGAGCCCCTTTTTTATAAATGCCTGGAGGCAGACAATGACTGCATGGGCTACTTGTAGCACACTTCAATTATTTTTCGAGTCTATTTTAGTTGTCTTCTCCATTTCTTTGAAGAACGAGCCAACTTTAGGACACACCAAATATGCTTCAAATTCAAGATTCGTTGTCAACCACGCATAAAAATACGAATATGTTGATAGAATACGTATTTTCTATTGAGTGGATACACTTAACTGCTCCATAGTCACGGAGTCGCTAATACGATCGATTCCCTTGGACTTGGACTCTTCGAAAGCTACGCATGCGATTGATAATGGTTTGGTTTGATTAAGTCTTAGACTGGGAAATCAACGGAAGAATCAGGAATCTGATGTCGTGGTAATTCGGTCAAGACTAATATATTCTTGACTCGTACTTCATATATCTAGCCGATTCTACCTTTTGAAATTTCCAACCCTGGCTACAATTCATCATCCAATAAAACGGGGACTCATTTGGATGCGTGGTTTGAATATATGCTTACCTAGACGTGTAGGTTGATCATAAATCTCTAACACAGTTTGTGCAGGAAAATCCATCCTCGAGCATTTTTATAATTCAAGAATTGTGGAGACAAGCAACGGTCATTCGTATGCAACTTTTAACAAGACCAGGCCAAAGATTACTCGAATATATAGTATTAATAATATAAATTTAATTAATATTAACAACTAAATATGTTATTGTATTTGCTTAAAAACATATAAATCAAAATTACTTAACTAAAACCAAAAACACAAGAAAAAGACAAACCCTTGATATTTATTATTTAATAACGGCAACCCGAAAACAAGACCCGTACCATTTAATAACAGCAATCCACAAACAAAACCCTTATGATACAATCCAAGAGACACCAGTTGTCACTAACATAAGTCTTGCTATAATATACTAGAGTTATATTATAGCCGTCACACTCTGATGATGGTGGTGAACAGCAACGGCAAAATTCCAAGAGAACGGAGCCAAGGCACCAGACATGGACGTTGAAACACGAGAGAGAGAGAAATCCCTCAAACAAAAGCGTATAGATCGGGAACAAAAGAAAACCACCTGAAACCACAACTCCACTTATCTGGTAATGAAGGACATTTAGGCAGCCAATGCCATGTCCTTCTTGACACCTTATAATATAATATCTCTGGCCACGTGTAGCAGCAAATACATATCGTACCTTCATGCCAGAAGCAATTGACATGATCATAATTATGGTAAGAAACTGACACAAATTTCCTGCACATCAACTCCGGCAAACTTTCGATTTCAATCCAATTTCCACCTTCAACCAATTCCCACAATTTAATGCTCTTCGAAATCCCATTTGCCCCTATTCCGCCAACCAAATACCGCTTCAGCCCACCATCACTCACCAATCTAGCAAAAGTTAGATTCCTTGGCAAGTCACTGTTCAATCTCTCCCACTTTCCAGTCTCCAAGCAAAAACATGCCACAGAAAATGGCTCCTGGGTAGTGAAGTAAAAGGAACCATTCACAAATACACCTTCTTGATGGCTATTGCCACTCAGAATTGGTTCAAAACCATCAAAATTTTGCCAAAGATGGAGTCTTGAGTCGTAGACAAAGGTTGAAACTGATGCAAACGCGGAACATTGCATGAAAATTATGTACCCAAATGGCAACGAAACAAAAGTGAAACATTCAAAAGAGAAAGGATAACTAGGGAACTCAATAACCCGCGAGGACTTTGCCAGGAGATTGCAAACAAGAAATGAACTTGAACCAGGAAGAGAAAAGCAAAACAACCCATTAGAAGACGAGAGAAGACAAACAGAGGAAGAACCAGCTATACTATATGGTGGCAAAAGAGAGAGCGATAGAGCACAATTACGCCATCTTCCAAGAGTAGAATCATACAAAGGCACGCGCTTGCAAAACTGAGGATGCGAGAGCAGAAGGAAAGAAGAAAAAGGGCAAGTAGCAGAGGAGTGTTTGGAAATGAAACGGGGAGAAAAAGGCAGAGAATCGAAGTGCTTACAAGTTGATCTCAGAGTTAAAAACGACTTCAGAGGCAAAAAAGACAGTACATGTTCAAGTAATTCCTCCGGCAACCGGCTCCAGATTCCGGGATCCATTGCCGGCGAGGTAGACGGAGATTGCAAGCTGTTTCTAATCATGGGTCGATCTCTGATTTGTAATTGAGATGCCAAGTTATGAGCTTTGATCGCTTGGCCCTTGAACTGAAACATTGCTTTACTTCAAGAAACAGAAAGCAATCTTCCGCAGGTGGGATAGCGCCGGGGACAATAATCTGCTACCAGTTAACCATGCAAACGCATTTAAATCTTATCCTAATGATTGCGATTGAGAGTAACGAATCAGCGAAACCAACAAATTGACTTCGGACTTCGCAGCTCTTCAGTACCCTAATCACGTGTTTGACCTACAATTTCTGGGCTTGTTATGCAAGTGGGCTTTTGTTCTTACAAACAAAGTCAATAAGTCCCCGTATAGTTATTAATTATCATTATGAATGTCAACTTAATTTAGTCTATGCAGTAAATGCAAATCTCTTTCATCTCTCAACGTTTTCCATTTATTGTCTCTGTTCGCATAACAGAAGAAGCCATCTAATTGCAGTAAAAAGAAAAAGTGTAGCCGTCTTTTATATTATACATCAAGTTTCAGACTTGGAAACAAATGCTATATATATATATATATATATATCGTAGTGAGTCTTTGTACAATGGAAGCAACATACGTTTACACAATGTAATGCTTGAATCATGGTATAGGAAGAAGAATTATAGTAGGTAAAGGAAAGGTGGATTTAGGATTAGGTAATAAAAGCAGCCCCAGATGTCTCAATCACTCCAATTATCTTGATCCTACGTTGACTGTGGATCCTGCAGGCAACATCAACGTTCTCATAAGATAGCAGCCACTTGCTAGACATTAGACAGTAAGTCATCATAAACGTTAAAAATGGAAATCAGGAGAGTATGTCTTAAGTCATCATAAACGTTAAAAATGGAAATCAGGAGAGTATGTCTACATCTTTAGGCCACACTAGGGTTTGCCGGTCGTCGCAGACAGAGTACAGTTCCTGCAGAAGTGAATTAACAATAGCTGCTAAAGCTAAGAGTTTTAAGAGTATGGCTTCTTGTTTGAATGACTGCAACAACTGTTCAGGATTAATATTTAAAAATCAATCAAGATAAAAGAATAAGTCACAATCTTTGACTTCCATGAAAAATAACAAAGGTTTTGAAACTCAAAATAAACAAAAGATCAATCAAAGAAAATGCCTCAACTCATAAAAAAATATCACCTAGAACAACCTGTGAATATATGAAAATCACATCGGAATAGAATCCAACCTGATCTTGACCAGCAACTGTTCACACCCGTCATGGCAACGTAATGTAGACATGTAGTGAATGACCAGACGACATGTCAAAAGCCCGAAGCATTTGAAAGTTAAACTGTACTTCTACACCATTCCATAATATAAAGTGAAAAGGCAATATAGATCTTGAAGAAAGGACCCAAGTCTTAACAGTTTTCATGCATGGGACAGAAACAAGGATTGAATCATGAGTTGTCGCCGACTGAATGACCTTGTTAGTTTGCTAAATTCAAACCTTACTCTTGAATTTGATCCTGGAAATATAAACGTGCATGCAGAAGCCATGTTACAAAAATATAGCAAGAATAACGGTTACAAGGAAAATAGAAAGGCTTATGGAGTTGGTTGCTTCAGTAACATGTATTATATGAATCATCTTGAGTTATTTTCAAGCTAATCACAGCACCAAAGCGATCTTCACAAGATAATATAATAAACATGGATGTAATCTCTGCTTAACAAATCCCTTTGATGGACTTGGACCAAGAGATGACGGGTTTATTCCATTTGCATGAGTAGGTTTCTTTTGGGGAGCCCGTGTTTTTACAGATGAATGTTGAGCTGATGAAAGAAGGAACCTTATTCATGACTCTGCGTGCAAAAGTTCAAGCTGTGTATCAGTCTGGTCCAAAACAAAAAAGCATCCATGTCCCAAAAACGTATGGCACCATCATATGCATCAGTAATCAAAAGTAGACCATTTGACTGTCGTCGCGTCTTCTGATCTCGTGGAAATAGCTTATCCTTCATTATATCCCAAAAGTAGTTCACATCTGAACGTGGATGATATATGATTCTTCTACTTGCATTCTACTTATTGATGTATATACACACATACATAGATATGGAGGTCCGAAATTCAATTTCAGAATAAATACTCATAACTTTGAGCTGAAAAACAATCAAAAGCGAGACACTTTTGATCAGAAATTGATCAAAACAATTGTTTCCTCTAAACTAACTTCACGCCAGAAACTTCTCCTCAACTCCATATCCCCAAAGACTCAAACTTTAAGCTCAAACATTCAATAGACATGACTTCTCAACCAGAAATTGATCAATTAGCACCACTAAACTCCAAAAAGCACAGGTTTGATGGGCAATTAGAGAAAGTGGAAAATTACACCTGGTAGAGTTAATCGAGCCTCTGTGAGTGAGGACAATGTCCTTGTACTTGTAGTTTGAGAGTACAAGGTCGGTGACCCGATTGGACTCGACCAGCTATTTTAAAGAACTGGGGCGGGTTTTACCCGCTTCTCTGTCTCGGATTTCCGTCCACATTCTCCAGGCATTTTTGGCCTCGACAAAGCAGGATAGTGGCGAGTTACTCCGTGCTTAAGAACTTGAACACTGGCTCTTTTTACTACATTCGATTCGGTTCTCTGTTTATTATAAGTTATCTAAAGAGAACAGTAACGAAAAGCTATTCTTTCTTCTTCTAAATCTTCTCCAAGACCAAGAGGATGTGTTCTTGTTTGTTTTCACTTCTGAGTTTCTGGCCATTGATTACTTCCCCCCGTGGTGACCTAGTCTTAGCTTCACAAGTGGAAGGGAAGACTGGTCAACGAATTCGGTCCATCGTTCAACGTATTAGGCCCAATTGTGGTAGTTAAAAGCCTTTTTTGTTGCTATATGAACTTTTTCAGATTCTAGTTGATTTTTGCATCTTGAATGCTAGAATTCAGTTATAGTTATAATTATTGGTGCAGTTTCATTTATTAGAATAATGTTAATAAATTCAAATTTTAAAGAATTGATGAATTATTATAAAATGATTTTATAATTGTGTGAGAAGTGGTGAGAATTGGAATAATACCATTTTGAATTAAAATTATAAGCTGAAATGAAATTGCATTAGAGGGAAAATCAAGATTGTGGTTTTGAAGATGAGATGTGTGATGTGAGTTAGTACTTAGTAGGAGAAGTGGTGGGGTTCCCTCGAAGACGAGGGAGCAGATCTTCTATTTCTAATTATCGTGTGTCTTTTGTTTTCAAGCAATCTCAGCCGTTTAATTTTGTGAGTTTCATTTATTATATGGATGAATTTTTATAGAATGCATAGAGTAATAAAAATAGGTGATTTTAATGGAGAAACTTTGTAAGACGTCTGTGTGGTGAAAAATTAAATGAATACACAAGAAATGACCTCAAAAGATTAGACAGAGTGTGGATTGTTTTTTTTTTTCAACTATTGGTTGGCTCTTCGGGGACATTTGATAACATTGGAACACTACAAGAGCATATTCACATGACCCATGACTAAGGATACCAAACACAATTCGAGATAAGGAGAACAAAACTT
>JAOQMM010000006.1:3778667-3817585 GCA_027563515.1 Erythroxylum platyclados
CCAATCCCAAAAGATTTCTCTGCTTGTAGTTTGATTGACAAGTTCGCAATATCATTATATGCACACAAGTTTAGTAGGAGGACAACCTTTTCTAGCACAAAAAGAAAAGGAAGCTGGAGAAGAACCCATGTTTATGGCTACTATTCAATTGACCCATCTTTGTTTGGTTCCTACCGATCTCTCTAACTTGACTTTACAATATTCTAAGACCACCTCTGTCACAGACAAGGTAGCTAATCTCTCATAGCTATCCCAAATCCTGATAACCATTCCAAATTCTCCACAGTAAATAGAGGAAGAACCTGAAGTGGAAGATGTGGCCTCTTTATGAGCATAACTAATATATTAACATTCAAAGACCACAACTCGTCCAGCTTTAGGACCTTGGTTTACATTTGATGATATTCTACCCACTAAATGGAGATACAAGTTACATGAATTTGGATTTTTGATCAACCTACAAATGACTAGGCTAGAAGCTATCCTTAAAGAAATACTAATGGAGTTTGTATCCAAAATGACTAGAAACTTGCAAAAATGGTTTCAAAGCCTAGGACAATATATGAGGCTATAGGTTTTCAGGCTTACCGAGGCAGGAACCCTACTAGGAGTGATCAAGAAGGAATTTATTAGAGACGTCCAATTAATTGATAGGCAAAGTCATCAAGAATACTTTGAAATGAAGTGTTGTTCTTTAGATAAGAGAGATCTTCAAAGGTATTTTTAGAAAATGTTTGAGAATATTACATGTTAAACAGGTTCAATGATATTAATCTCAGATATATGTTTATTGCCTCTCTCCCTAATGAACTTTAACCAAAACTATAGAGAACGATAAACTGTCTGCGTCATAGTATGACAAAAATCTCATTAGGAGAGATATACCAACTAGCACCGGCTACTCTCAATAAACTATGTGGACAACAAAAATTCCTTAGGACTATAAGATCAAAAAAATCACACTTTATGTAGGCATCTTAAAGCCCTACTTAAATTTTAAATTCAAGGAAAAGACATGATGTTCTTGCAAGAAAAACTCTCATTTCCACAAGATAAGGCTAGCAAATGATCAACGACCTCATAGAAAGAAAAGGAGAATTATCAAATTCTTTAAGAAAAGATCTTCTAGAGCAAAGATTTTTGATCGATGTTATCTTTGAAATCCATTAAAGATATTTTACCAATCAGGAATGATGAAGACGTTGAGTTCGTATTTGAAGAACAAATAAGTGAAGATGAAGATACCTAATTTGCAATCCCTATTTATGAGTCTACTGCAAAAAGTGATGTTTTTATAGGAGAGGAAAATTACATGTAATCGATAAGAGAGTTTTGCTTAAAAATAAACTCCAAGATTGCATCATATACTAGGCCCTATGTAGAAATACAACTTCTAATGAGAAAATACTATTAACATCATAAGATACATAGACATAGGCCCTTGCAAAAGTGTAGTCAAGGAAAGGGGTAAATCATGCATAGTAATTCTCCTAAACCAACATGAGCAAATCTTGACTGATAAAATACAACAAATGTAAAGAAAGAAGATAGACTTTCGAAAGGAAACTCATCAGTGAGTGTTTCAATGGCAGATTCTTCTCGGCCATTCCCAGATCCAGAGCCTGAAGTTTTCTTAAGTTAGTGTTGAAGAGATGATTGAAGGTAAAGACAATGGATTAGCGGTTTACCTTGTTTGATCTTCAGCTGTCTGACTGGAGAAGGAGCTTCCCTAACCCTCATCATCGCCAAGTCGCCACAACTGAAGGTAACCCTAATTAGGTAACCTTTCGAAGACTCTCGAGAAAGAGCCAGAGGTTTTTTCCTTTATTTGTACGAGCTATGCCAAAAAGTGGTTGTCCTATGTTTTAAATTGCCAAACGCCTGTTGTAATCTTTTCCTACGGTGCGTTTTTGTAGTCTCTTGTGGGTCTTTTAATTGGCTCTTCAAAATGGTGTGTATTTGTGCTGTAGGGAACAATCCTTTGTACATCCATTTTCTCTTAATGAAACCTTTAATTTTTCAAAAAAAAAAAGTGTAGTCAAGCCTCAGATCCTACTCCCTAAACCATGACAATCTCATAAAGAATATTTCACTATTGGGGATGGTAAAACTTTTAAGATTGATCTCATAACTAAAAGGAAAATTGGAATACATTTTTTCCTAAACTGCATTGTATGGATGAAAGCTCTTGATAGTAATCTCCCAGGGCCAAACTTATTAATTGGATGGACATCTATTGCCCAGTAAATAAATTACAAATCCTACCTCAAGGCATCAAATTTAAACAATCTTTCTATCCCTACGCTAATTTATCCAACATATATAGGCTCCAAGAAGTTCTTTAGGAATATGAAAGCATGTGAGACCAACTAATGCAATATTGCCCTTGGAGTCATAATCAATTTAATCACTGAAATCCTTTATAATGAAAACCAGAATTCTTCGTCTAATTGCCATAAAAAGAAATAAAGATATTAATCCTACCAAAACCACCCATCTAGGTAAATTTAGAAGATTTGGCTCTGTCAAAGGAATAATGTGTTATCCTACTACAACAAGGATTAATTGAACCTATTAAGTCTGATTAGGCTCATTAAGCATTTTATATAGAAAAAAGGACAAAAAGTACATAGGGAAAGAAAAGGTTGGTGATTGATTACAAACCACTAAATATTTTCCTCAAAGATGATAAGTTCCCTCTACTTAGGATTAACACACAAATAATATTCCTAGAAGAGGCAAGGGTGTTTCTAAAAAATTGGTCTCAATGATGGATTTTGGCAGATAGTGATAAAGTTAATAGATAGATATAAGATGATATTTTGTATCCCAAATGTCTAATATCAATAGACAGTCATGCCCTTTAGACTTAAGGTAGCCCCTTCATTGTTCCAAAAGGCAATGATAAAGATATATGAGCCCATACTAGATAATGCACTGGTATATGTTAATGATATCTTGCTGTTCTAAAACAATATGGGCGAACATAAGGCTATGCTGGAAAAATGTACGGACATCACCAAAAATACAATATAATGCTCTCAACACAAAAAAGTCATATTGGTACTACCCAAATAGACTGTTTGGGTATAAAATTCCATGATGGACATCATTAACCAATCATTAACCAAGCCCACATATTGCTAGTGAATTGCCTAACTTCCATAATGAGAAGCTCATGACAAAATAGATTAAAAAATTCTTAGGTATTATCAATTATATTCGAGACTTTATCCCTTATGTTGTTCGCTACACTAGCTACCTGTCTAGGCTCTTAAAAAAAATCCTCCACTCTGGAGGATAAAGCAAACATGATTAATACAACAATTAAAGAAGATCGCTTAGCATCCGCCAGCACTTAAGATTCCTGACAAAGGAGAACGAATCTTGCAGACTGATGCTAGTGAAGAATATTGAGGTGCGATTATAATAGAATAAGTGCATGGTAAAATATTCTATTGTGGCCATGCTAGTGGCCAATTCAAGGAATCAAAAAAATAATACCATGCGATCTATAAAGAGATTCTTACAGTAAAAGGAGGGATAGAAAATTTCATCTTTCAACTGGTGCTTATCATTTTATTGAAAGGTATTATACCCTGAAAAAAAAAGACCTACCAGATAGTTAGTTGCTTAGATGGAAAGCCTGGTTTTCTCGCTATAATTTTTCAGTTCGACACATAAAGGGGCATCAAAACACCATAGACTACCTCTTGACCCAAAAAACTTTCAACTTCTCACTCTTACCAGAGCTATCCCTTTGATTTTTATAATGGTTGATTTTCCTGGAGTAGCAAATATGAAAAGAATATTTCCCTCTTGTACAAAAGAACCCTTTGGTGTTTCTCATATTTTACAAAAGACGTTATTGCTCCTATTTTTTAATCACTGCCATTGAGGAAATCAATGACTCTAGCAAGAAGAAGCCTTTTCCATTGGCTTCATCTCTTCTTGGAAAAAAAAACTGCCCTTATGTCCCTTTTACTTTGATATACAAACCCCTTATCTAGTTGTCTTCTTCATTATTAAGGCTTTTCCATATGAAGCAAAGTGGTACCTCTAGGCACTTTCTGCTCTTTTTGCATATGCTATTGCAATTCCTCCTCTATGGGTATATAACTATCTTTATGACTGCAATAATGAGTCTTCTGCCCTGTGGACTTTTTTAGAATGATATTCACAATTAATGCACTAAAAAAAGGAGTTATCCCAAGTTATTGATTAATATAAATTATGGGACATTCCACTAACCTAACAAAACACACAATGCTTTTTTGTGATCCATAGACCTTATAGCCTGGCAAAAGATGGTCTTATATATACATCTAACCAAGCACACCTTTGACACACTTCTCTTGAATGGCCTAAGCATAAGCATATGGTTACGAAGAGTCTTAACCTGTTTTTATATGATTTTAATAATTTTCTTAAACAACATTCTCCTATTACATATACCTCCTTTGGGCCTTATCTTAGAGAATTTATCCTTGGAGACCCCAAGATGCCAGAAATAGATTTCTCAAAAGGATGGACTGATCCTATACCAACCTCTGGCTTAACTGTTGAAGGATTATCTTAATGTCTTCTTCCATACTTCTAAGATTACCAAGGTCATGATGAAGATATGCCCGAGTAAAATAAAGAAGATTATGAGCGTCTCTTTAAAAAATATGGAGACATCACATATGATAAAGAAAATTTGTCTCCATCCGATGAACATATCCAATGGAAAAACAAATAAGACTCACCATCAAATAAAAGTAGGTTCTACTATGATTATACCATTAAGTGTATCTGTGTGTCAGTGAACCCACACCATGTGACGATGGCTTTATTAAGTTAAATTGTTGTACTATTTGTAATGGGTGTATCTGTCAGTAGCTCCACTAAACTAAATTATTGTACATGCCTATTTGTAACCTTCTTTTCTATGTGAGCAAACCGTCGTCTTTAGTTGAGGTAATGGAGAAAAGGAGATAACACTAGTTATTCTTCCATTACTTCTTTCTAAACTCCTTCTTTCTTGAAAGCTTGAGTTTTTAGTAATCTTGCTCTTACTGGTAGATATGAGTATGTTCTATACTTGTCCCTCTAAAAGGATCATGTGCATTAGAAAATATTAGACTATAAAATCCTACTAAAGCTATATTAGGAGATAACTCAAAATGAGTTATCTAAGACATAGGCCTTGAGATATATGGTACCCATCATAAAAGTATTTGTTTTCTCAACTAGCATATATTTAATCAGTTTTGAATTTATCTCTTAGTATGGCCTCTGTTTTATATTTTTCAACAATATTTTGTTATATAATTTCTTATTATAGTTCATAATAAAATTAAAATTAGGGATTAGTAATTTTCAGATTTTCTTTTCAATTTATAATTTTATTCAATATTTTTTGATATCTAAACCTCTATCTTTATATAAATCAGTACAAATCAAAATCTTGTAATACATTTGAGATAACGATGCAAATTAATTTTGTACCATTTCCCTCGGTTATTCAATTACTGTGGCTCCCTTTTTATGCTGATCCTCGGAAGTTGGAACTGGTACTTAGCACAAATCATTGGCACCATCATCAACCTGTGACTTTTCTTTTTATATATATATATATTTCGCTTGGATGAGTATTGCCAATGTCAGCATCTCTTTTGTAATAAAGAATGTGACAAACGAATATACAGAAGGAATAGATGCTCAATTCCCTTCTTGAAATTAGAGTTGCGAAGAACTATAGAAACATGGGGAGAAGTTTCTTGTAGCCATAACTCATCTCATATTGCTTGTAATTTACAATTATGTAGACCCAACATCGGAATTTGCAACCAAAACCATGAAACAAAAATCTGCAAACTAAACCAAAACATTAAAAGCAAGAACACGGCATACTTATTAGAAACTCTTCTGGTTTTGGAAGGACTTAAGTTTCACAGGCGCGTTAGTCTTGCCGATCTTGGGAGAAGATAAACCTTCACTTGCCATCTTAAGCTCACTAAATCCTCTCTTGTAGATTTTCTTCTTTAGTGGCTTTTTTGAACTCATTGTAGGGAGTACGTACCATCCCAGAGAGATGTACAGTGTAACAACCGATCGACCAAAAAATAGCAGCAACAGCAAGATCAGGATCAAAATCACCGGCATATAGAAAGACGGTCTTCTCCATTTATGCAACATTAAATTCCAGGAAGACCCCTTCTTCTCAATTCTTTCTACAGGAGTTGAAGACCCTTTTCTCGGCGACTTATCCAAAACCTTCGTCTCATGAGCACCGAAGTTATTACTATCTTTCTTATCATCTTTGAAATCAGCAATCTTGGTGTCCTTCTTCGCGAAGACCTCTTGTCCATTACGATCTTTCAACTTTACAACAACAGGCACGCAATCGTTGGAAGGCGAGTATTTGAAACTAACATAATACACATCTTCAGGACCCACTTTAGAGTGTATCATCTTCTTCTTCTTTTCAATATCAGCAAGAAGTTCTTCGAACTTGTCGAGGCCACGGTCCGAGAAAGGATTTCCGGCGGTCTTGGTGCCCTTTTTTGATTTTCTCGATGTCGGAAAAGATGGGTATTTGCATTTTTTGTAATCCTTCTTCTTCTTCTCAGAATCATTGCTAGAACGGAAGGGAATCAACATCTGGTCACTTGCCATTAATGGAGGCTGGAACTTTCTCTGTGATGATCAAAAGTGCTGTGTTCTGGTGGGTACCTTTATATATGGATTTCGCTTGTATATCTGCAGATAGAGGAGATAGTTGCAACTGATTGGCTTGTTACGGTGGAAGACAACAGCAAAACAGAGAATCGTGGTCACCTATTAATAGTCAAACGAACTGTTTGAAATATAAATATCCATAAAAAAAAACAACAACGCACTGAAGAAACTTCAGCTCGACGTTGATTTCGGTGTTGATTGACTTCTTGGGCAGAGGAAGGTAACCTCAGCGGATGGGCGTTTAGTTTATTGTAATAGGACAGGATTCCAGTGTATGTCTTGGTCTCGAAAATTTGATCCTTTGAATTAGGTAATAAAAATTTATTAAGAGTTATTTCAAATAATTTATTTAAAGGAAATCCTTACTACTCTAACATTAGGCAAGTATTTAATTTAAAACTTAAGGAGTACCGCGAACACTTAATAAATTATTAACTCTGAAAATTATTGTTTAATATAATAATTGATTAGTTTTTGAGTTATTTTAAATTATCTTATCACTTTTTTTATTGTTGGATGTGAGTTTAGTGGGCCTTATGATAAATTGATAATAAAACACATATAGGTAATTATTACGAGTTAAGAGAAATTATAAATTGGAAGGATATTTGTGTATTTGTATATGTAAATTATGTTTGTATTTATTGTTGTGGGACTTTGCCTAAAGATTAACAAGTGAATGAAAAAGTCATATCATTATTTCCAAAATTATCATGGTATTAGAGCCAACCAAAACTCTAAACCTAGACCACAAAAACTGATTAAACAACAAATTTTGTGGCTAGAGTAGTGATTAATACAGTAGAATTGAAAGGTGAAAATTATGACGAATGGGCTCATTCGATGCAAAACACACTCAAGGTGAAGTGGAAACTCGGGCTTGTGGATAGAACTTTGTCCAAACTAGCTAATGACTCACCTGAGATTGATGATTGGTGGATGGTGAACTCAATGTTGGTGGCGTGGATTTTTACTAGGGATGGCAAAAACGGCCTGGCCCGCGTTTGGCCCGGGTTGGGTAGGCCGCGGGCCGGCCAGCCTGTGACCCGTCCCTTAATGCCAAAACGACGTCGTTTTGACTTTTTTTTTAAAATCATGTTGACGGGTCGGCCACTTTCGGCCCGCGGGGGCCATGGGCTGCCCAGCCATGCCTAATTTTCAATACCATTAAACCGAGTCTATGATCTATTGTGACATATATGGAGACTGTGAAAGAACTTTGGGAGGAACTCAAATAACGATTCTTGATCGAGAATAGTTTGCATGTTCAACAATTGAAGAATGATCTTACAGAGTGAAAATAGTGTGGGCAATCGGTGATAGTATATTATGGCCAATTGAAAGTTGTATGGGATGAAATTATAAATTATGAACCAATTTTGACATGCAGTTATGGAAACTCAAACTGTGATATTGCTAGCAAACTCACAAAGCAACATGAGGAAGCACGAGTCCATAAGTTCTTAATAGGACTTGATGATGCAATCTTGGAATGGTAAGGTCGAACATTCTAGCTATAGAACCCTTGCCTAATCTAAATCAACTTTGTGCAATGGCGGTGCAAAAAGAATCACACCAAAACATAGTGCGAAGTAGCGAGGAAAGAACTGAAGCAGTTGGATTCGCTATCCAAGCCAATTTTATATCACGTGCAACAACAATACGTAATAAGGAGAAGACCATAGTTATTCGCATTCTAAGAAGGCTAGGCATGATGCGAAGGAGTATTTTTAATTGATTGGGTTCTCGAATTGGTAGGGTGATAGAGCATGTGCTACTGGACATGGAGCTAGGCGTGGAAGAGGAAACGGTATAGGGCAAGGGCCTGGAGCTACCCATGCTAATGTCACACTAGCAGGCCTTAATGATGATGGAAGGTAGCAAGCCACTGGCATTACAGAGGTCACAGAGGGTTGTCTGGGTTGAGTGACGAACAATGGACTACACTCATCAATCTGTTAACACTCACAAAAACATGGGAATAAAGCTTCTCTCCAGTAAGAAAAATTTAGGTAATTGGATTATTAATTTGGGGGCGTCTCATCATATGACTGGAGATATAAACTTGTTGACTAATATTCAAACAATCATAGCTTACCCAGTAAGCCCCCCTAATGGAAAGCATACTATTGCAATAAAAGAGGGCACATTACCAAGGATATTTGTATACATAATATGTAATTTCTGCCCAACTTAAATTGTACCTTAATTTCTATGACCAAGTTGTTGCAAGAGTTAAATTGCGCTATCACTTTTATTGATAGGCTATGTGTGATATAGGACCAAACTTCGAGAATGCTCATTGAATTAGATGACTAATGCAATGTGGTTTATTATTTTCGAGAAATGGCGGTGGCACAAGCAAATAAAGTGAAGCATGTAAGCTCATGAGATCTTTGACATAGACAGTTGGGACATCCATCTTAACATCTATTTTCTTTTGGTCCTGAATTGGAAAATAGTAGTAGTGATGTGGAGAATTTTGGACCTTGTGATATTTATTATAGAGCTAAGCAGACATGTGAGACATTTTATGATAGTAATAATAAATCAATAGATTGTTTTGCTTTAATTCATTGTAATCTGTAGGTGTGTATAGGCTCCCAGCTTTTTGCGGTGAAATTTATTTTTTGACTATAGTAGACAATTTTTCATGTGTTATGTCGGTGTATCTGTTACTTGAAAAGTCTGAAGTGACACAAATAATTAAAAATTTATATGCTATGGTTGAACGACAATTTGAAAAAAGAAAAAAAACTATATAGTGATAATGGGACTGAATTTAAGTTTTTGATGACTTATATTGAACAAAATAGCATTTTACATCAGACTTTTTATGTAGGAATCCCTCAACAAAATGGCAAGCCAACCTACACATTGAGTTTTGTGGGAGTGCATTTTGACAATCATATATTTGATAAACAGGACACCTACCTCTCTTTTGAGTAGGAAAACACCTCATAACACCTTTTTGTGATAGCACCCTCATATGAAAATTTGAAAGTTTTTGGATATCTGTGTTATGTTCATTGTCAGGATCGTGACAAAGATAAATTTGGAGAGAGGAGTCAGAGATGTGTGTTTGTAGGCTATCCCTATGGGAAGAAAGTGTGGAAGGTCTACAATATTGAGAAATTCAAATATTTGGTTTCCTAAGATGTGATTTTCTATGAAAAAATATTTCCTTATGCAATTAGAGTAACTTAAGTTACAAAATATAAAACCATGAATATAACGAGTGGTGGGAACAATTTTGTTGATGACAAGTTTGATAAGGTCATAAGGTGGTCGAAAGAATTAGAGGTTGAAAAAGCTTCACTTAGGGAGACTATGAGTGTTCCAATTGAGGGGGAGCATGATGCTCTGAGTTAGGGGGAGTTGAATGTGGTGATTAAGGTGGAGAATCCTTTAAAGGTGATTGATGATCATGAGCAGTAAGGTGATAATGTCTCTGGTGTCCAAGAACAAGTGGGGAATGGGGGTGACCAACAAAACTCCACAGTAGAGGTACTTAGAAGGGGTCAACCAGAATGCAAAAGTTTAGTCTTGTTACATGATTTTGTCACTTATAGTGCCCAATGTCTGTGAAACCCCATTGCACCTGCTCACTCTAACTCTAAGTCGGCTTCCTCAACTATGACTCTTTATCCAATAACTAATTTATGTGGCATGTGGTAATTTCTCACCTAGATATTGAAGTTTCTTGGCAGTTGTTACTGTAGCAAATGATCTTGTTCTGTTCTTAGAGACGATTAAAGATGAAAAATGGAGAGAGGTGATGAGAAAGAAAATCCAGGCTCTAGAGGACAATGAAACTTGGACTTTAGAGGTTTTATCCCTCAAAAAAAGGGCCATTAGATGCAAGTGGATAGAGCTGTGGAAAGGTATAAGGCATGCTTGGTAATCTTGGGCAATTGATAGACTGAAGGAATGGATTATATAGAAACTTTTGCTTTTATAGCCAAAATGATGACGGTCCAAACTTTTTAACAGTAGCAGTAGTAAAGAAGGGGGAAGTACATCAAATGAAAGTCTATAATGTTTTTTTACATAAGGACATAAAGGAGGAAGTCTACATGAAGCTACCATCGAGTTTTTCTATTCATGGAGAAAATAAGGTATGTAAACTAAAAAAAGTCTCCTTATGGGTTGTGATAGGCCCCTCGTTGTTGGTTTTCCAAATTAACTATTGGTCTGCAGTAATATAGATTTTGTCAATCCTATTCTGATTACTCATTATTCACACATTTTCATAACAGAGTTTGAATCTATGCATCAGTGTATGTTGATGATCTGATAATTACAGGAACCGATTTTGTTGTAGTGATTAAATTTAAAGATTATTTATGTCGACATTTTTAAATGAAGGATTTAGGAGCACTTTAATATTTTTTGGGGATTGAAATTGCTTGCGGACTAGAAGGGATATTCGTGTGTCAACACAAATAAGTTCTTGACATCATTGCAGAGTGTGGTCTACTTGGGGCATGACCTACTCCAATTTGATTGAATATAACCATTAGCTAACAAAGGTTGATGGGAAGTTAGTGACCAATTAATATCAGTACCATCGTCTTGTGAGTCTTCTTATATATTTGACTATCACTAGGCCTGGGCTCAGTTGTGTAAGTATATTGGCACAATTTATGCAAAACCCGGAAGAGCATTGAGGTGACTTAGAGATTAGTACAATACTTTAAGGACAATCCTGGTTAAGGTATCTTTCTTCAGTCTGATAGTGATCTACAACTATATGCATACTAGCCTTTGGATTGGGCTAGTTGTCCTTTAACCAGGAGTTCTTTAAGAAGTTATTTTATATTACTGGGTCAGTCACCCACCTTTTGGAAAACCAAGCAACAGACATTAGCGTCCCGTTCATCTACACAGGTCGAGTATCAATCTATGGATATAGCGATGTGTGAGCTTAAATGGTTAATAGGATTGTTGTTGTCTCTAGATGTAGTGCATAAAGGACCAATGAGACTTTATTGTGATAGTCAGGCGACGTTGCACATCCCTGCCAACCAAGTTTTTTACGAGCAAACTAAACATATTGAGGTGGATTGTTATTTTATTCAGGATGGAATCAAACAAGGTCACGTTGTTACTTCTTACATTTGCGCTATCGAACCATTGGCTGACACCTTTAGAAAGGCTCTTAGCCGTTCTCAATTTAAATACCTCCTTTACAAGTTAGGCATTTGAAATCTTCATGCGCCAACTTGAGAGAAGGGGGGGGGGTGTTAGAATATATTTGTATATTTGTATATGTAAATTATTTTTGTTTTGATTGATTTTAGGAGTTTGTCTTATTTTGAGACTTTGCTATGTTGCACGACTTGTATATAAAGATTAACAAGTGAATAAAAAAGTCAGATCATTATTTTCAAAATTGATAGAATATTATTAAAAAAGAGGGTTGAGTAGAAATTTAGTCATTTAATTGTTTTAATTAACATAATACAAGGAGATACGATTTTTTATGTAAACAAAAATGAATCTAAATGCAATATTTAGCAATAAATACTTTTAGATAACCAAACGTCTATTTTTTTAATGTATTTGTATTTTTAACTTCTTAATTAGTTGATTCAAATTGATTAAAAATACTTCAAAAAACGTAGATAATTAAAATATAAAATAAATAAAGAGAATTAAAAAGATTAATACGAAATTTATGTAGTTGGTAATACATGATTTTTATATTTGTATCTTTACGGTAAAGCAAGAGTAAATTTTTAACGAAATTTGAAAGAGAAATAGTAAAACATTTTCTTATATTATTAGGATCATCCATTGTTTTCTATTTAGTAGATATTTCTTTATTGTTTATTAGTTCATTTAAGTGTCTCGTAAAGAAAAGGGTAATTGTGTGGAAGATGGTAGATGACTATTAACTAGAGATAATCTTAAACTTTTATCGGGGAAAAAAATAAAACAAAGGAAAACATCATATGATAACTATAGTTGAAAAAATCTTGCTTGTGATTGCTACATGTGATTTATATAAGATAATTTACGCAATCAACGATTAGGACTTTGCTTCTGGTCTTAGTTCTTGATAAAAAACAAATCCAGAGACGCTACTACGATGTAATATTCAAACCTCAGTGTCTTAAATTCTTAATCATTGTGAATTAATTGTAATATAAAATTGCTGTTGAATTAAGCATAAACAATTGCTGATAAAAATATAAGGCAAATGGTCTGGATATACACATGCATGTATGGATTGGCTGCGCTTATCTTCATCCAGTCAAATGCTTTTATTGAGTTGTTGTGTGAAAGCAACAAATGTTGGCTTCCATCAAGTAAAATTGCGGTTCTAGATCTTAGATAAGAGGATAATTATCTCCATCTATATTATATGTACGTAAGCAATTAGATCTCCTTGAATTGTCATAGGCGTCATCCCTAATGTCATTTCATACCGTAGTATTAAACAAACTTGCTTGAATTCCAAGTAATAGGAAGTGCTTCCATCATCTACAATTCAATCAAGTATTGTAGTATATCCACTCGATCAACTTCAATGGCAAGAAAATATATATTACACATCCTGATTTATACTCATATGTATAGACTATGGGAAATCAAAGGTTATATTATGACGCAAGATCTTCTCTTTCCAACTTCTGTGTGTCCTCTATTTTGGTGCAATCCTAGTTGTTCAATTTTTATAGACCTCATTTATTGAATAGATTTTTTTATGAAGCAGAGTGATGAGAATAGATGATCTAGTACCTTATATTATGTAAGTTTCAAGAATGGAAGATCATTTAATATAGAAGCTGTACTTATCATGCAAGTATTCCGACAAAATTTAGAAAGAGGCTGTGAATTTATGATCTGAAAGGATTAACAAAAAATGGTTCATTTTATGATATTTGTATCTGATGATAAAGAAGGACGTGACGTGAACAAATTAAGTTGGAAATATGCATTGATTGCATTAATAATAATAAATGTGGTTCGTTTCGCCTTCCAACTATCACGACCAGACATTCAGATCAGACAGGAAAGGAAACGAGTGGCTACAACTCATGAATACCTTGCCTAAACATTATCCTCTTTGGTCTGTTCTTCTAGAAGGAAATAATGGGCCAAAAAGGACAAAGTTGAACGACTTACATTGCCTGATTTTCTAATTACTTGAAGTTGCATTTTTCCTTGGTTTGTCGCTACTTCATGTTTGTTAAGTTAGGAAGATTAGTTTTGCAGGCTCGAGTTAGGCGTATAGGTGACTTGAGAAGGAAAGAAAGAGAGACAAGTCAGGTTTCCGAATGTAACCAACCAAATGAACAATCCTGACAAATTACTCTTCCAACTAAGATACCTTTTCGTTTCTAATTCTTTTCATCTAGAAGAAGGGGTCCCCCTATCCAATCCTGAGGACAAGCTTCTTTCCAGGAAAACATATCCACGTGCTGTGGTACAGCACACCCGTCAAGTAGGAAATGCAATTATGATCATATCGACATTGTACAGCACCAATGTTTGAACTTTGAGAGATATTAACATATTTAGTTTCTACGTTCTAATACTTTGACTAAAAACCATCAGAATGGAAGTCCAAGTCAACCTTATCATTTTCGTTTTCTTTATTTCAGGTTTTTGTCAAAGAATTGGTTTTGTTACTGCTCACAGGGTCTGATGAAGATGCCAGATAAGCTTGAGGCAGCAGGAAGACAAGGACAGATCGTGATAAACGGCCGTTTGCTCGGCTATCTCTTCCATTTTCAGAAATTGTACAGGTACATACGCTTTTAATTAGTTAGACTTAGCTGTGTCAATCCAAAAATGACGACGCCTTCAGGAATACGCTGTCTCAGGATTGACATTTGAAAACTGACTAATATTAATTATGCCTTGCGTGGATCGCAAACGTAGAAGCATCCATTTTTCACTTACTTATTCAGCCAATCTCTAAATTGTTTAACATCCTCAAGTCTCTTCGGACTATTTAACGACAAACCTGTAAGAAGAAAAACAGTTCCATAACAACTGGTTTATATTTGTCTATTTTGCATTGAAACCGATCTTGTGATATCCAAAGCTTACCTGAGACTAAACGACCAAGATAAAAACATTAATCATGGATTCATGGCTCAGATTCCATCCTTGTAGAAATATGAAGAAGATAGCTTGTGAGCTGTGCTTCTCTGTCGTCTAACGATACGCTATATTATTACTTGTACGAGAGAACCAGGGTATGAAAATGAGAATGGGGCATTCCGAGAATCGAACTCGGGACCTCTCGCACCCAAAGCGAGAATCATACCACTAGACCAAATGCCCGGTTGACTCTTAACGCAAATAAATCTTTTCTACCTCTTAATTTAAGTCTCTCAGTCTGCGAAAGAATGAAGCCTCTAGGTCTAAGCGCAGGTATAGTTGTTGACAAGGAGAAAACAAAAACTGAGAAAAGCGTTAAAGGGTATCCAATAATCGAACTCGGACAGCTGGCCATCAAAGGCAAAAATCCCATCACGAGGAGATGACCAGTTCAGACTTAACCCTCTTAAAAGTTTTATAGAACATCATTTGAAATAATGTTATACCGCTTGTTAATCATCAGTCAAAATGAGTGGTCCAGCTATTTTTGTTGTGGCACATTACATACTTCTACTTATGAGAACACCGTTAGAACATGTCATATGCTACTTAGCCTCGTTACATATGGAAGGGATTCGACCCGTCACTCATCGTACCTAACAAGACCTTAAGTCAACATAAACCGTAAAGAGCAAGCTACATCGGCCCAAGTTCTTGGCCCTTACCTCCCCACTTTTCCCATAACCAAGTATATTAAGCCAATAGAATGCTTGGTTGGTTGATATAATAAAAAGAAAAAGTTAAGGAATAAAAAAAATATTTGGTATTATATTATAATTGGATGAATAATATTTTTATATCAACTTTTGGAGCAATACCGCATATCCCTTAATTATGAAGATTGAAAGTCGTTACACAAAAAACAAGACGCGCTATTTTCCCCCCAATTTCCTCCACATTTTCCCCTTTGTTTTTATACGAGACTCTCTTTCCCTCAAGCAATACCAGCGAATTGATGCATCTTGACTCTATAGTGACAGCATCCTTAAGCCACCTCCGCTCCATACTGACAACAATTTCAAGCTTTCTCTATTAAGAATATGCTATTTCACAGGTTAAAAAATACAAAAATTTAACAAATTTTTATTTTCTAAGATTTTTAACAAACTAAATACATAATGGTAATAAATCTTGTTATTATTTCTCTTAGTTAACCAAACAAGTCGTAAAACTTACCCGAGTTATTTATTACACATATTCTAAACTTTGTTCAATGCTACAAACAGATTAATAAAGACATGACAGACACGGACGCAGAGATATTTATAGGTCCTTACCCAAATACTATGATCTGGTTTAGAGAGATGAGTTTGTCACTGAGTTCCGTAGGATAAGCTTCACAAAATATCTGTTACACAAGACATGGTCCCCATTTTTTCCATTTATATCGTCTACAACCTATAGCTTTGTGGTCCTTATTTCCATAAGACTAGTGGCATCCAATGTCCATGCTTCAATAAAGTCGGTTAAGCAGCCTTCCCTACTAGAGGTGCCTGCTTGAAACCTTGACATTGCATGTTCGCAATTTCTACGTATTTCATCCGTAACCAGTCCTACAAGCCTGGAAGAAATCTAAAAATAGGTCAGAAATCACATCAGAAATGATCACTCACGAGATGTAATTAAAGCCAGAAGGGATCTCCATGATTAGACGTCACACCTAGAAAGGCAAAACTTTCCCATGTAAATTAACAAACATGTGAGAGTAATTAAACCCAAGTTGAAACACCGAACATTTCACTAATCTATGTACTTAGGAAACGGATAAAATATCTAACGACACAGCGTTAGGTGGGCGCTTCAAAGCTGGAATGAAATGATTGAAAGTTGCCACTAAACTTTAATAATTCAGACTCTGCTTTGTGTCTCCGCAATCCCCAGCAACTCACATTTTTCTCTTGCTATCATCTTCCTATTCTTTATCTTCATTTATCAGTTCTCATTGTAATTGGTACATCTCCGGAGAGACAAAGGAAGAGAGATTCCTTTGAAACCATGGCATTTGCAGGAACTACCCAGAAGTGCATGGCTTGTGACAAGACTGTCTATCTTGTGGACAAGTTAACAGCTGACAATCGTATTTACCATAAGGCCTGTTTTAGGTGCCATCACTGCAAAGGAACCCTCAAGGTACGCCATTGTCTATTGTCATGTGAGATACGAGATTCATAACAGACTATGTGTAGATCCTTTTAGTTCTATTCTAGACTTATACAACTTCATCCTTGTCATTGCATGTATCTTTTCTCCAAGTTCGGATAAGTAATATTAATCTTGAACCTTGTATTGTCGTGATATTATGGGAGGGTATTGCTAGGATTCAAATTATGCTTTGTCCCATCAATTAAGTTTGAGATTCTTGTTTGATGACGAAATTAGATCCTGGAAAATTGCTAAAAGATTAGATCCTCCCTCCTGAAACTATAGATTCCTATGTAACTGTATTCACTCACCGTCTGGGAATTTAAAGTTACTTTTCTATTTTGAAATCTGAATCTCATTAGCTTTTGTGAGTTCTGAGTCATAGAAGCTTCTTGACCAGGACTGTCAACTCGAAGCATCCCATTCCAATGGACATGTTCTTGCAAACTTTATATTTTAGTGATATTCAATTTGTGTTTGGAATGGAAGCGTTGTACATCTTTATTTCAGTCAATTAGATTGAGACTGATGATCTATGTGCAGCTTGGCAACTACAATTCCTTTGAAGGTGTACTCTACTGCAGGCCACATTTTGATCAGCTCTTCAAAAGAACTGGAAGTCTTGACAAAAGTTTCGAGGGTGAGAGAAAAGTTCATTCGTACAATACTTACCAGTACCTTAGATTTTCCTTATCCATCAACTCAATCTGACATACTTCCATTTGAGTTTTGCTTTTCAGGAACTCCAAAAATTGCAAAACCAGAAAAAGCTCTTGATGCTGAGGTAAATTATCATGCCCATATCCAGTGGATGAGTTTTAGAGGCCTATCTCTAATTCTGATTTCCGATGCTTCAAACAGAAACCTACAGCAGCTAAAGTGTCAAACATGTTTGCTGGAACCAGAGACAAATGTTTTGGATGTAAGAACACCGTGTATCCAACTGAAAAGGTAACGTCCATAAAATTTGAAACACAATCACTCTAGAGCATATTTTTTATGTGATCGTGACACTAATCTCTCACACTCATTCTACACTAAAGGTTACAGTGAATGGAACTCCTTACCACAAGAGCTGCTTCAAATGCATTCATGGAGGATGCACGATTAGCCCGTCGAACTACATTGCACATGAGGGCCGTCTCTACTGCAAACACCACCACAACCAACTCATAAAGGAGAAGGGTAACCTAAGCCAACTCGAGGGTGATGGAGAGAGGGAAACAAATAGTAAGACCAATGGAAGGGAAGTTGCTGCTGAGTCATAATCTGCATCTTTGTATTTTCCTGCCTACCTATTGCTATTGCTCGTCATGGTTTCTCCATTTCTCTCCAGCAGTCAGTCCAAATGGCTTATGCTAATAAGACAGACGAAATTCTTCATACTTGATATTGCCGTGTGTTGGTTTTGGTTGGTTTTCTTTGGTTTTACTTGTTACTACGATGCTCAAATATATATGAAGAGTCGAAGACCTATCCCTGTTTGATTGTAAGTATGTGACAACAGCTTAAGGTGTGAGACGTAAATTGCATTTTATGAAATTCTGTTTCATGTTAATGGCAGCATCTTTTTACCTCCATATCTGGGCTTCTGTAGCCACCAGTTCGTCTCTTGAATACACCAAATTTAAGGGGTAAATGAGGAAAGTGGAAGCAAAAGGACATATTCATCAGGACACTTACGAAACCTAACAGGAAGTGTTCGACAGAAACATTCCGCCAAAACCTTGAGGAGGAGCATTTACCTAACTGACATGAAGGCAGGCTATATCTACGATAACAATAACACAACCTGAAGCCATATGGGCATAAGACTGAAGACACGCAGGCAGATAAAGAGTCACATTGGTAAAACACAAATCGAATTCAGTGATCAATGCAAGAACTCTAAACAGGGATATCGTAACCATATTGAAAAATTGTTACTCAACCAGCACCTCATTTGCCATCTGCAATCAACTACTGAAAAAGAAATAAAAGAAACCAGCTCCTTGTATAGCATTAAGCGTCTGAGTACGAAGCAGGGGAAGGCATTCTAAGTTAAATCTGTAAACACTGTGCAATTAAACAGAGCTATCAAGCTCTAAAACAATCCTTTACGAAGACGCGGATCACAATTACAATATCTTCCTGCTTTCTCATTGATGAGAAGTTCAATGCCACCACATAGCAATTCACGCAGAGAAATGATGGATGTTGTGGCAAAACATCAACTCTAATAAAGCTATAATAATTAAACTTCAAAATTTTAGAAGAATGTAATGAACAGTGCCATTGAGCATTATGCCATCTAAACACGGATCTATTTGTACATCTAAAATCCCAAAGGTTTTCAATCACCAGAAGACTATATGGTATCAAGAAGACAATTATTTTTAGCAATATGCTTCAGATCTACAATAAAATTATCCCTAAGAAACCCAAATCCAAAAGTCCCATTTTTATACAGCCAAATCCTTCCTTCAACACGCCAAGGGTTTGCAGACGTATCTGCTAAGCCTGGAATCACCAAATCATAACTCGAATTAATGTACATAATGCGTGAGACAACATCATCTACAAAAGAGCCATCCCATTGCAAGTCATCTCCAATTTCAGATGGGAGGAAATGTATCCGAGAATCGTATATGTTTTGCTCCTCAACAGAAAATGGAGGCTCTATTAGAGTAGGATTTGATGTCCAAAACACCGGAGAAAAACTGGAAAGCCGCTCGGATAAGTCTCCTACCCTCCGACAAGAGATGCCCATCCCATCATACGCCACAAGATAGAATTCCAGTTTCATTTCATCACAAAGCCCCTGCAAGAGACTATGAATCAAACTGTGTACTCTAAAGCAATGTAATTTGACAAGAAAGAAGAACATCACGAGTTCATTATGCCAATAAAAGGACAAATTGCAAAACATGATCCTAATTTCAAAGGACATAACTATCATAATTAATAAACCATAAACTAAAAATTACACCAACCTTCCACAAACCCTGGAGCGGTCGTGACGGTGTTGGTGAGCAATCAACAATCTTCAAGAAATGCTCTGTTTCCCATCTCTTTCTTCCTTCGTCTCTCCTTCTCTGCCTCCTCCAGGATCTATCTGCTGTACCAGGACTCATCCGATTAGCATAGAACTGATACATCTCTGACGTCTCCGGTATACCATTAAGGGGCCCACTTACGTTGATCACATCATCATCGTCAAGATTTCTATATGCATTCTCCTCCACGCTAAAATGCACGTCACCGATGGAATTAACAGTCACCGGAATCAAATCACCGTCGTTTTGTCCATCGGGATCTACATAATTTACAATCTGACCCTCCACGGAAATGGTCATGAATAAAAACGACGTCTTGGTCACGTTGTAGGTGCCGTCATGGGACGGAGAGACCCTGAAGCCGGAGAGGAACGAAGAGCCCCACTCGAAGAAAATTAACGACGGAGGATTTACCACATTCTGCTGACCTTGACCGCAACGGCGCCAGAAGCCAATCAGATGCTCCCACTTGTTGAGAATCTTATACAGGAGCTTGTAGGAGATTTTACCGTTTGCCCATCTGTTGATTTCTGTCTTGGACCCCCACCGCCTGTCGCAGAGAGCGTACCAGAGCTTGCTGGTCTCGTTTTGGCAGAGGGAAACGAAACGTTTTGAAGTGCAAGCAAAGTTGGCTATGTCGGAAGGGTTGAGCAAGGAAAGGATAGAGAGCTGGACGTCTTCAGGGAAATCAGAGAAGGAGTAACAATCCATCAAACCTATGTTTCCAAATTCCAAACTCAATGATGCAAATAGAATTTAGGAGTTTTTGAGATGTACGTGTTCTTCAATAGAAGGAAGGGACTGATACTTCTGGAAGTTATTTCTTTGTCAGCGAAGAGAGATGTGGAAGCATCGAAGCTTATTAGGTTGTTGAGCTTTGAGGTTACCTCGTACTTGGATTGGATCGGACCCTGAAAATGTCGCATTCGACATTATGAGATCTCTGAGATGTCCCCTGGCAACCTCAAGCCCAGGGTAAGAAATGACTGGCTCCAAACCCCCAGGGCACAAACACAAGCCCAAAATCCAAATATAATACCTGGTTCTTCTTTTCGCTCACGTATAGTTCATCTTCCCTAGTTTTGCATTTTGCAATTCCTAAATTTATATTTATTGGTCGAACCTTACGAGCACGCATGCCTTGATGGTATCTTTCTAACAACATGGTCATCGAAATAATTTGAAGAAAACACGTTAGGCTACATTTGTACATGTTCTGTCCGTTTAGCCATGCTAAGCCATAATTATTACATGCAGAAAACAGGAACTCTATACTCTGAGGCTTAGCCGATAATTGCATGTACTGAGAAGTGGAAGAATCCTATGAAAATTTATCGACCTCCGTTTTTTGATCGGGACTTGCGAAATTCCTGGACAACATTTTCCATAGACATGGAAGGTCGTGCACGTGTCCGACCCTTCGAATCACGCTGCTTCATCTTTCCATCCTCTCCGTCGAAGATTTGAACAAGGAGACCCTGGATTGACTCGGGACTAACGTAGGACTTAGCTTGTAAGAGATTTGGATACGCCTCCAAAAACTCAACGTATGCAGTAACCACTAATTTGATGGTCGCTTGTCTGATTTGATCTCTAAGATAGATATCAGGAATGGCATACCACTTACAATGCCTCTCTGCTATGTCATCGAAACTTTTCAGGAAAGATTGAAGCTTGCGTTTTATTAGAGCAGCCACGGCCTCATTGTTATAGCCCTGTCTCTTTACATCTTCTTTTTCTAACAACCTCACAAGAGGTCCCCAAGCTTGCTTTTGGTACATGTACGCTGCTTCCTCCGCTACAATCTTGTACTTCCTTTTCATGTAATCCTCTCCCAGCAGCTTCCCGAGTTCGGTGTTTTTTGTTCTAATGTAAATGTACCAGTATGTGTTCATGGCAAATACATGAGCCAGAACTTTGTCCTCGTAGCTTGATCTTTCCGCTTCAACATTTCTTTGAAGAGCTTCCATGACATTGGTGACAGCTTCTAAAAGCAAATTATCCTCTGATTTCCGTTTTGATATAGCTCCAGCTTTCCATATTTGTTCCGTCCATAAAATTTTGGCCATAGGCGCACTATAAATTTCAGTGGCAAGGTATTTTAGATAGTTAATGGCATATCTTACGAGTTTCGGGACAGACCCGTCTTGTTGTGGAGCGTAACAATATGAATTGCCTTCAATTTGGAGACCAAATTCCCAAAAGACTTTGCTTGAAGCATGTATGAGGAGTTTTCCCAGTTCTCTGAATCTTGTACAAATATCAGCACCAGCTTCACCTTCAAAAATCTCCACAAACTCTGTTTGAAGCTTTTCCAGGGAATCAAACAAGTCTAAAAGCTTGAAAAGCTTATGTGGCTCTTTGTTACTCCTCGCTACACCTTCTCCGAATCGAAAGAAGATTGCCATTATTTTATCTGCAATCTTGATGAAGCATTCCAACCAGACAGCTCCTCCCACGATTCCTCCTAGAAGTTGGTTGCAGAGTCTCTTTTCGGACACGATAACCTTTTTCACTGCCAGTTCAAAATGCTGGATCCAAAGGCTTATGACTGTCGCCAAGGTCTCCCACCCCATTTCATCAATTTCTTCAGGGGCATACGTTCTCAAGTAGTCAGGGTTTAGCCGCATTAAAGCCTTTGCTGCTCTTCTGTACCTCACCTATTTGAACCAGACAAAGATTAGATTCTGAGCAGTCTTTTAATGTTCTGAGAAATACCTGGCAGCAGAGCACATACATACAGAATTTCATACTCTCATTTTTTTAAAATCTTGACAGTACCTAAAGCAGAATTATAGGAGACAATATGATCCAAGTTAAATGCGTACCTCAAATGTCATGTATGTATATAGTTTTAACCTACCTTGACGAAGATATCGATACATATATCCAAGCAATCGTTAGAAGCCAGTGTTTCAGAAATTCTTCTAAGAAGTTCAATCTCCAACTCCGAACCCAGATCAAGAGAACCTGTTTCACCTTCATCGACCTCGCCAATATTTTCGTGTCTTAATTGCTGCAATCGGGACTCGTACTCATCTTGTAAATTCAGCAAAGCCTCTTCGAGCAACCCATCAAATTTCATGGCACTAACCTCCGTGTCATAGAGAGCTTTGAGCGTGAGCATAGTCTCTCTCAGCCTATGCGTTCTAAAGTGATCAGTCGCTTTAGTCCTGCTCAAAAACTCTACCACCTCTTGTAACTTCTGAATCGCTTGTCCGCCATCACAAGTAACAGAGTTTATGGCTGCGTTCAGTTTATCAGCACAATCAACATATTTAAGCAAGTGTTTTAGTCGTTTTTCTGGGGTTTCCTGGTCAGGTAATTTGTTGGAAACTTCAAGGAGTTTGTGTTGAAGAGACTCAGACAGCTTAAAACTATCTAATGCCAGAAGAGCTGGAGACACAGCTCTATTGATTCTGGTTTCAAGGGCTCTGTTGACCATAGCCATAGAATGCAAAGGAGTTACTCTTCTCGATGCTGTTGATAGACTTTCATCGATAAACTGAAATCTCTTTCCCATATTTCCTAAGCTGTCTTCCATCTTGGTGGAGATCTGAAGAAGCGTTTTCAAGTCGGAGCATGCCAACTCGAGCTTGGCTTGCGTTGAATACTCTTCTTGGAGCGTCATCCTCGACGTTAGCTTTCATACAGAAAGATTGGAGAAAAAGGGATTGTTTGGGAACCGACAGAGAGATATTATAGTCTACAAAATCCCGAAAATTGATGCATTTGGGCAGTATCGATCATCAAATGACGAGCACGAAGCAGTGAGCAAAGAAGACGAGGAACAAGACTTGGTATCGATGTAAACCATGGACAACTGTAATTTGAAAAAACAAGAATAGGCATTTCAACTAAGAATTTGAACGAAAAAAGTGAAAAAACAATGAAGAGGATAGTATATAGTATACTACTAACGGGAACAAGGCGAAGGTTCGTCCTGGGGCTTGTGCAATTTGTCTTTAATTACATTCCCCTCTCTTTTCTTTCAGCTACTTATGAGTTGCCACAATGTGCAATCGATTACTCATAAGCATAACATGTAACTGGTTATTCGTTAGTAGTTACCATAACGTTACTCATATCCGAATCTGTAATTAACTCCAGGGCCAGACACATTGAATTCAATTCAAGAGTTATTTGTAGTTTTCACCTTATCACCTACAGACTGACAAGAATGCTTTTACGTCTAGAACTAAATTACTGCCTTGGTTCGAATTAGATGGTATCATATAGTCCACTTAATGATTTTCCAATCTTGTTACGAGAAGTAGTGTTGGAAAACTGAGACGGAATCTGATTGTATGCAACACAATAAATATAAAATATTTTCATTCAATTTCTTAAAAGTTAAAATCATTTTAAATTATATATCATAATTAATGTATGAGTACAATAAATATAAATCATAATGTATGAGTACAATAAAACATGAATCATAATGTATTAGTATAGTAAGGTTTAGACTTTTTAATAATTTATTAAAATAAAATTCTTATTTTAATTAAACTTTAATTAGAATTATAATTAATTTTAATTAAATTTTAATTCTAATTAAGTATCAACTAGGTTCAAATAAGATTCAATATTTCATGTTGGTTATATATGTTAAATAACACATGTTTGATCCTAATTTTTTTTCAAACTTTACAATTAAGTTCAACTTCATTGAATTACCTTACTCTAATCATTCTTTATGTGCAACCCATTAAGTTTCTAAATATGTTTGGCAATGGATATAAATTATAATTTTAAATCATATTTAGGATTAGATAAATTAAACTTTTTTAATTTATCCTTAATTTTCTAATTAAATAATTTATATCCATAGATATGATTGCTGTCTAGCAACACATAATGATCATTTAATAGTATGAATGTCAAATTGGTTTTAACTAACATTTGCATAATTTTTCTATAATTCAATCATTACCAATTGATTTTATTAATAATATTTGTAAACTATATTATAAAGTGTCATTCCACCTTGAACAAGAATATCTTAAATTAACACTAATTGAAAATAGGAGAACATTCTCTTCATTCACTTTAGGGTGATGTATTCTATATTGGTCACTCAACTATCTTCATATAGTTCATATTATATCCAATGACTACCAATTGAGCTTTCCTTAATAATAATATGTCATAAGTTGTTTCAAATATAACAATTGCTATATGAGATACTTTGGAAATCTTAAGTCAAAGATCACTTATATAATCATCATAATTATAATTTTTATAGACATAAGGATTACTTATACAATCATCATAATTAGAATTTTATAGGCATATAAATAATATTCCAAATAAAATTATCATATAAAGTCAGTTTAGTCTTGTTCTCTAACAAGTACACATATGTTTATTTAAATATCTCCGCACTATTTTCTATAGGATTAACTACTTCCTTCATAAAGAAGAAATATAAAGTATGCTAATCTTTTGACATTCTATTAATATCCATCTTAATAGAACAATACCCAGAAATAATTTAGGGATGATACAAAAAATATAATATAAATCTTATAATTATGATTTCATTATAATTTTATCTTAAATGTACATTTATCTCGTGAACTTTTATTATATACATCTAAATATGTATAAAAAAGAAGAATGTATTTAAATAATTATGTCATTAAATTATAAACAATTGTTTGGTTGTAGGGAATAAACCAACAATCTCCAACTTGTAAGCTAATCTTTTTTATTATACAATATCACTGAATGACAATCATTACTATTAAAAGAGTAGTTTAGTGAGAGAACTCTACAAGATTTTTTATAGTGAGCATTTACCTGAATCTTATAACTTTCTTGTCAAATATCATCATAATTAAGAGAAACTATCCAAATATATAATTGGATCTTTAATGAGACCTAACTCCTTTCATATGCCTAATGACTCTAATATTTCGCAGTACATTACTAGATTAACAATGCATAGAACTATATTAAGTTTATTAAAGAGCTTATTGATGTAAATAATCATTTTCACTAAATAAAAAGGTATATTCATCTGAACTTTTTGGTATTAGTCGATTCTAATTCAATCTTAGGCTTAGTGTTTTAATTTTAATTCTAAAATTCATATCCATAATAAGCAAACAATCTTAATTAAATTATATAATTAAAGAAGACTGATACCACCGTTAGGAAATTATGGAATATGATTTCGCACATAGTAGAATAAATACAAAAAAGAACTTTTTGTTTGATTTTTAGAAAGCTAAGATCACTTTAACTAGATATCATGATTAGTGCATAAACACAACAAAACATGAATCATAAATTCGTATCTTATTATATAGCTTAATCATTTTTTTGAAGTTTTTTTCGAACTGTTCCTAAAACTAATTCATTGTAACTACGGTAGCTGCACATGTATTTAGCCTCTAATAGTTTCCATATAAAAATGTTGGGAGAACTCTAAAAGTGGTGTAAAGAGGGTTATGTAAGAAGTGATAGATCTTTCAGAGCATAAACCTATCTATAATAAGATTTAGACTTTTTTTATAATTTAATTGAAACAAAATCCTAATTTCAATTAAAATTCAATTAGAATTACAATTAATTCTATTAATATCAATTGAGTTCAAAAAAGATATAGTACTTCATATTGGCTATTATTTATTAAATGTCTTATATTTAATCCTAAACTTTTTAAAATTTACAATTAAATCCAACTTAATTAAATCATCTATTCCTCTCTTCAATTTTTCTTTGTGTATAACCTGTTAGGTTCCTAAATATTTTAGCAATGGATATAAATTATAACTATAAATCATATTTAGGATTAGATAAATTAAAGAAAATTTAAACTCCTTTAATTTATCTTTAATTCTCTAATTAAATAATTTATATTCATATATTAATATTAACGTTTAGTAATATGTTATGACCATCCAAATATTAAGAATGTTAAAGTAATTTTTGACTAACCCTTTCATATATGATTTTCTGTATGATTCAATTCTTTCATATCATAATGTATCAATTAAATATGGAGCATTGAATTAATATCTACTCTATTTGAGTATAATCATATTAGTTCTCCACTATTGAAAATTGATTATATTAATAATTTTTGTAAACTATTTTACAAAGTGTCGTTCTACCTTATTCAAAGATTTTTTAAATGACTTTAATCAAAGACATTAAAACATTCTCACCAATTACTTCAGGATGATGAATCCTACATCGATCACTCAATTACCTCTATATAGTTCATGCTATATTCAATAACTACCGATTGAGTTACTCTTAACAAAGATAGGTTATAAGTAGTATCAAAACATAACATTTTCTATATGAGATACTTTAGTCAAAAGAGCACATATATAATATCATAATGAGATTTTTATATACATATAAGTAATATTCCAAATAAAATTATCATATAAGGTCAGTTTAGTAAACTTGTTCTCTAACAATACCAACACATTTGTTTAAATATTTTTATTCTTTAGTCTATGAGATCGATTACTTCTTTCATAAGGAAGAATGATAAAGTGTGTTACTTTTTTCTTGTAATAGTCTTAATGAAATAATGACTAGAAATAATTTAAGAATAATATATAAATGTAATATCAATATTATAATTACAATTTTATCATAATTTATTACGGTTTACATTTATCTTATAAATAAATTAATTAAATGAATATATATAAAATAAAGAATACATTTAAATAATTATATTATTAAAACTAAAATCAACTGATTAAAATCAACTTATTAGACATCAACTTATTGTTGCAAATAAGAAATTAATTTTTTGTAGACTAAAAGGTAAGCCTGTCTATTTTCATCTCGATTATTATGCTCATCAAGTTTCAGCTCCGATGCACATTTCTTTGAAGTTACTAGCATTTCTAGTGGGCACATTTGCTTCAAATATACATACAACTTAATTATAGCTAGAATTTTACATCCCTTTTATTAGGATTAGCCAGTAAATAAATTCCGTTCTTTATGGGATTGTTAGCTTTAGAATTGGTCTTTTTTGTTTAGAAGTTTATTGACAGTGGGTTGCTTATTTTTCGTCTTCTTGTTTGTTTTGTATGGCTATATATAGCCCAAGACTTTTTTTTCAATAAAGTGAAGTTTATTCCTTCCAAAAACTATCTTCTCTTATAAATTGCATTATAACTTTATCATTTGGTATCAGAGCCTTACAAGAGACTCAGTAGGAGCAGCAGTCTTCTAAAAGGATATTTGGCAAAGCATGGCAACAGAGAGTACTTTTGTTCAACCATCAGTCCCAAAATTTGATGGCCATTATAATCATTGGGCGATGCTTATGGAGAATTTTCTTCGATCAAAGGAGTATTGGGGAGTGATAGAAAATGGAGTTCCTGCAGCAACAAAAGGTGTGACTATTACTGACGCACAAAAGAAAATTTATGAAGAGCAAAGGTTGAAAGATCTCAAAGCTAAGAACTATCTATTTCAGGCATTAGATCGTTCTATTTTGGAGACAATCATCAACAAAGACACGTCAAAGAATATTTGGGACTCCATGAAGAAGAAATATCAGGGAACAACGTGGGTCAAGCGTGCTCATTTGCAGGCATTACGAAAGGAGTATGAAATGCCCCACATGAAGGAAGGAGAATCCGTAAACGAATACATTGCTTGTGTTCTTGTTATTACCAACAAGATGAAAGCGAATAGTGAAGATCTTAGAGACGATGCTGTTGTGGAAAAGATTCTGAGATCAATGAGCCCCAAATTCAATTATGTAGTGTGTTCTATTGAAGAGTCCAAGGATATGAGTATTTTATCAATTGATGAGCTGTAAAGCAGTTTACTGATGCACGAACAATGCATGAGTAACACTGTAGAAGAAGAACATGCTCTGAACGTAACTCATGGAGACCAATACGCTGGACGACGAAGAGGACGTGGGAGTTTCAGAGGCAGAGGTCATGGAAGAAGCAGACAAAGCTTTGACAAAGAAACGGTGGAATGTTATTCTTGCCACAAGCTTGGGCATTTTCAATGGGAATGTCCAACTTGGAAGAAAGGCGAGGCAAATTTTGCAAAAAATCAAGCGGAAATTCAGGAACACATGTTGCTAATGGCTTATGTTCAAGAGAAGGAGCAGCACAAAACAGACATGTGGTTTCTTGACTCTGGATGCAGTAATCATATGTGTGGGAAAAGAGAATATTTTTTGGATTTTGACAACAAGTTCACAGCGATAAAGCTGGGCAAAGATTCCAATATGGTGGTCAACAGGAAAGGAAACGTTAGGTTGGAAATTAATGGAGTTGTCAGTATCATCTCAGGAGTTTTTTATGTTCCAGAATTGAAGAATAATTTGCTGAGTCTTGGACAGTTGCAAGAGAAGGGGCTGATCATTTTGTTTCAACAAAGGCAATGTAAAATATATCATCCTGACAAAGGTTTGATTATAAAAGCAAATATGTCCACAAATCGAATGTTTGTTTTGCATGCCATTTCTTTGCCCATAGCACCTACTTGTTTTAACATAGTTATAAAAGATGTGGTGCAGCTCTGGCATTGCAGGTTCGGGCATTTAAGCTTTAAAGGTTTATAGACTTTGCAGCAGAAACAATTGGTGAATGGATTGCCATTACTAAAGTCTCCCACAAAGTTATGCAAGGACTATCTTGTAGGGAAACAACAGCGAAATTCATTTCCAATGAAAAGCTTTTGGAGAGCTTCACAAATTTTGCAGCTTGTTCATGCCGATATCTGTGGACCAATTAAGCCAGCCTCAAATAGCAAGAAAAGGTATTTACCTACTTTTACTGATGATTATAGCCGAAAAACGTGGGTGTATTTTTTGGCAAAAAAATCAGAAGCTCTTGTTGTGTTTAAAAGTTTCAAAATACATGTTGAGAAAGCAACAGACGTGTCTCTCAAAGGTCTACGTGCTGACCGTGGTGGAGAGTTTACATCTTGAGAATTCAACAACTCTGTGATGATTATGGAGTACAAAGAAAACTGACAGCTGCATACACGCCGCAACAAAATGGAATCGTAGAACGGAAAAATCGCACCATTATGAATTTGGTTCGCAGTATGTTATCTGAAAAGAATGTACCCAAAACGTTTTGGCCAGAAGCAATAAATTGGGCTATGCATATTTTAAATCACAGTTCAACTTTAGCCGTGAAGGACAAAACACCTGAAGAAGCCTGGAGCGGAGCCAAGCCATTAGTTTAGTATTTCAGAATTTTTGGCTGCGTCTCTTATGTTCAAGTGCCTAACAGTACAAGACTAAATTAGATGGAAAAAGCTTGAGGTGTGTTTTACTTGGGGTTAGCGAGGAGTCAAAGGCATACAGGCTCTATGATCCTATTTCACAGAGGATTATAGTGAGCAGAGATGTGGTTTTTGAAGAAAATGAAAAGTGGGAATGGGACAACAGTATGAAGTAGACATCTTTTATGAGTTCGAATGGGAAGATAATGAAAAGGATGTAACCGAAGAACCATTTGGAGGAGAAGATGCGGTTGATGCACAATTAGAGGAGTCTCTTGCCACTAATCAAGATATGGTAAATACACAATTAGATGAGTCTATTACCACTAATCAAGAAATTTCTCCTGATTGTGCAGAAGGGAGGAATAGGAGGCAATCAACTTGGTTGAAAGATTATGTAACAGGTGAAGGTTTATCTGATGAAGCGGCAACTTTTCTTGCTATGTATGCAGCTACTGCCAATCCTCTTAATTATGAAGAAGCAGTGAAGAGTGAAAAGTGGAGAAAGGCCATGGATGCTGAGATCGAGGCGATTGAGAAAATGGCACATGGGAATTAATTGATCGACCCGAAGGAGCCAAAATAGTTGGAGTAAAGTGGGTTTACAAGACCAAACTTAATGAAAAGGGAGAAGTAGATAAGTTTAAGGCGAAGTTGGTCGTAAAAGGGTATGCGCAGAAATATAGAATAGATTACACAGAAGTGTTTGCTCCTGTGGCTCGTATGGAGACTATTCGGTTGGTGATTACTTTTGCTGCTCAAAAAGGGTGGCCTATTCATCAATTAAATGTGAAGTCTGCATTTTACATGGAGAATTAATTGAAGATGTTTTTGTGGAACAACCGTGCGATTATATTCAAAGGGGAAAGGAGGAGAAAGTGTACAAGTTGAGGAAAGCTCTCTATGGGCTTAAACAAGCTCCACGTGCTTGGTACAGCCGTATTGAAGCATATTTCATAAAGGAAGGATTTCAGAAATGTGATTATGAGCATACTCTCTTTGTCAAAGTAAACAAGGAGGGTGGCATGTTAATTGTAAGCTTATATGTTGATGACCTTCTTTTCACAGGAAATGATGAAGTGATGTTTACAGAGTTCAATAACTCGATGAAGCATGAGTTTGAAATGACTGATCTTGGCAAAATGAAGTATTTTCTTGGTCTCCAAGTCCTGCAAAAATTGGGTGGAATTTTTATTGGTCAAAGAAAATATGCTCAGGAGATATTGTAGCGTTTTGGAATGGATCAAAGCAATTCTGTCCAAACTCCAATTGTTCCTGGTTTCAAGCTCTTCAAGGATGAAGGAGGAACTAAGGTAGATAAGACTTACTTCAAACAAATTGTGGGATGTCTCATGTATCTTACAACAACTCGTCCAGATATGATGTTTGCAGTAAGTCTTTTGAGCAGGTACATGGAAAATCCTACTAAGCTACATTTATAGCTAGCAAAAAGAGTGTTCAGGTATTTGTAGGGCACAATAGAGTATGGAATTTTCTACAAGAAGGAAGTGATGGACTTATGGTATACACTGATAGTGATTATGCTGGTGATTTGGATGATAGAAAAAGTACATCGGGATATGTTTTTCTTTTAAGTTCAGGAGCTGTCTCATGGTCTTCTAAGAAACAACCAATTGTAAGTTTGTCTACTACCGAGGTAGAATTTATTGCGGCATCTTGTGCTTGTCAGGCCATATGGTTAAAAAGGGTGCTTAGAACACTAGATCAGACTCAACAAAAGACAATAACTATCCATTGTGATAGTAGTTCTGCAATCAAGCTTTCAAGAAATCCAATAATGTATGGTCGAAGTAAGCATATAGATGTTCATTTTCATTTCCTTCGTGAACTCACATACAATAAAGCTGGATGTTTTTCTGAAGCTGCGTGCGATGCTAGGAGTTTGTGCAGAGAATAATCTAAACTAGATGCTTTCGGCATTCAATTTAAGGGAGGAATTGTTAGGATTAGTCAGTAAATAAATCCCGTTCTTTATGGGACTGTTAGCTTTAGAATTGGTCTTTTCTGTTTAGAAGTTTGTTGACAGTGGGTTGCTTATTTTCGTCTTCTTGTTTGTTCTGTATGGCTATATATAACCCAAGACGTTTTTTCAATAAAGAGGAATTGTTAGGATTAGCCAGTAAATAAATCCCGTTCTTTATGGGACTGTTAGCTTTAGAATTAGTCTTTTCTGTCTAGAAGTTTGTTGACAGTGGGTTGCTTATTTTCGTCTTCTTGTTTGTTCTGTATGGCTATATATAGCCCAAAACGTTTTTTCAATAAAGTGAAGTTTATTCCTTCCAAAAACTATCTTTTCTTATAAATTGCATTATAACTTTATCACCTTTTTCCACAATTTCAAGTGAAGTCTCTAACCTTTCAAAAAGATAATATAAGAGGAAAGAAAGCATAGGTATTTCTCTAAAGCTTAAATGTAAACTGAAAACTGACTGAACTATTTATATACTTTGAGGTGTACATGGTAGACTAGCCTGCATTATCTAGCAAATTATTGTGTACGGTAAAAATTATAAACTATTCAAACATTGGTGCTCAATCCCCTCTCTGGTACTGGTATGGAACCTCCATGTGAAGAGGTAGTCCTTAGACTCGCAGGACAATCTCATAACATCACAGAAAGCACTGGTTGAGTTTTTCCTACCCTCGCTTCCCCATTCTATCCGCACCCAACATGAGAAGCCTTTTGATGAAACTGGAACGCTCGGGTCAGAAAGATCATAGGATTACATTTTGTAATCATATCAAGTCTAATATTATCCAACATAAAAGATTAAAATAACAATTGATAGGCATNNNNTGATGTCATCTATCTCACCACTGCTTTGGATGATAGATCAAAGATGCTTAAAACAACTTTCTATGGTGTAACTTCAAGCAGGGAAGGTCTCTGACTCCACCTCTTCCTCAACTTCCTCTGGCTTCTTCGAAACTTTCACTGGTGGGTTCAAGCTTGGGTCTTCATTGATGCGGCCTACGATTATGCTTGAGCCGACAGGTCGAACTGGTTGAGGTGCTATGACGTTGATGGGGGTATATTCTTGCGTTTGCTGCAAGAGATCCTTTTCCTCTGGGATTTCAGCAATTGTATTCAAATCTAACAACTTTTCCTCACCTGGGTCCATGCAACCATGTTCAGCTGCTGCTTTTTGAGCGACCGCTGGAAGTGATGGATTACATGGGAGAAGTGGAAGTGTCACCAAATTTGACGGAGTTGCGACCTGATTTTCCAAGCTGTTGTTGACAGCAATAAGGTTTTGTAGAGAAAGTTGAGGAATTCCAGGAGCAAAACCTTGTGTCAACAGATGCGAGGCGGAGGATATTGCATGACCAGGTGAAGAAAGATCAAGCATATGGGTCCTTTGTCTCTTGATGCTAGGTGGAGATATGGCAGCCCTGCCTCTCTTTCTTGTCCTAGTGGGTCTGGCCTGAACTTGCGGCCACAGGTTCCTAAGGTAAGGAGATTGGTTAATCTTCTCAGACATGGACGAATTCTCAGCTCCGGAACTTACAGAAACCTCAGGCTTTGGTGCTATAGGCCGGTACCTAGACAAAATTTCAGCGGTTTTAGCTGTGTTAGAATAAGGACTCAGGGTCTTAATCATGATTCCTGAAATGACCTTCACTTTGACTATACACTCTTTGTTGAATGGCCTGAGGTCTTTTGGTGGAACTGTAGAGAAAATGGGTACGGGGATTTATAACTGTGAAAGTGGAACAGAGGAGAGAGACTGGAGTTGATGCGGGAAGCAAAAGGTGGTAAGCCAATGAGAGGAAGGCAGCATGAAGCAAGGAGGCAGGACAAGTTGACATATGGAAAATGTAGGATGGGTACGTGTTTGAGAGGCTTAAGGAAAGGGACATGTGGGATTCGGGCGTAGAGTGGGTCCATGCAAGCTTACACCTATCCAATAGATATACAATGGTTTTAGACCATCTGAGAATTGTCAATTGTTTTTATTTATTTTTCGTGATCATGTCTCAGGAGAAACTGGGAGTTGTCTGGAGTGTATTTTGATTCTCACACCAATCAGATTCAGAAATGGTCTCCGATCATAACACGCGTGTGAAGTTGGGCGAGGTTTGAGCAAGGTGGCTTTTGTTACGAAGTTGGCTTTTTTACAAAAACACCCTAATAATCCATGGGGCGGTTCGGCTATATTTGGATGTTTATACACTTGTCTGCTGCACAAGTCTTGTTTTGCATGCAAAAGGAATCGGGTGAGGTACCACCGAGCACTGTAGTTCAGTAGCAGGCTGGTCTACGCTTAAGTAAAGTCAGAGGTTCGACTCTTGTCTGTGAATACTTAGTAGTAGTACTTTGTTACTTTTCGGGGTCCTACTCAGCATAAGTGGAGACTAATTTAAATATGGTACTAACTTAAAAATGTCACCGATAATTCAGACCTACTTAAAACACCTTGTAAGAGAAAAAAAAAAAAAAGGAATCAGCTAAGGCTGAAGCTGAAACCTTTTGCCGTGCCTTGGGACCTTAAACTTCTACATTATATAAAGCACGTGGCTTTTCAGTTGATAAACTGTATTGGACCTTAATTCCTTATTATGCGTGCCTCGTGTAGCTCCTTCTCTGTTTCTCACGTCATCTTTTAATCACCAAATGAAATCTACGCAATGGGTTGAACCTTAAACGATAACTAACTGAAAAAGTTCTTGCTATCGTTTGAAAATTATGAAAACAACTAAAACTTGGGACATATGACAAATTATCGGCCTATAAATAGAACTGCAAAGGTTGCCACTTGAGCGCTGTCATTTCTAATTTTGCTCGACATATAGCAAGCAGTGCAAGTGCTTGCGTCTCCAATAACTTCAAAAGCAACATTCCTCCAGGCAACAGCAGCAGGCTAATCCACCAAGGCTGAAACCAAGAGAAGAAAATAATGCACAACAAGGCGTTAAAATATTAACAGCAACGCCAAATGATGTAAAACTGGGAATAGACATCAACTTACAATGCTAAGCAACAGTTACCGTCACTCTTAGGTTGCTGCTGATTCATATAAACAGTTTGGGGTGGTTGTAGTTGCTGAGGGTAGCCTTGGTGAGGAGGGAATCCTGGAGGAGGATATACTGCCACCGGATACCCACCGGGAGGAGGGTATTCTTCTTTTGGACCTGAATATGGTCCAATTGGATACCCTATGCTATGATTCGATCAATTAAATGTAACAAAATATGAACGAAAAGGAGTCATGTCTGTATCTACTCTTCTTTCAATTATACATTTTCTCGTTTTCCAGGATTCAAATGGTGTGTAAAGAGACAAATTGCAAGATTAGATTTTATATGAATATAAACTGTTGATGTACAAAAGATATATATAAATTTCAGTTTAAACAAGCATTCACCTTGAGGAGGGGGAACAGCCACTTGAGGTTGATAATTCATCTTCTTGTGATCTCCAATCAAAAAGTGAGGCAAGATAAAGGAGAGAGTTGTTGGATGAAATTAAACAGAAAAGTAAACCTTATCCAGAAAAATAAAATCAGAACTTATATATATACCTAATTACGAAGGGTCTTCAAGATTGAGGGAATAAAAGAGAGATTTGGGCAATTATCTGGTTGCCTCTTTTTGTTACAGTCAATCAAATATGTACATTTAATTAATATTTATGCTTTATTAAGATTAAGACATCAAATAATGTTAATTACATCAAATAATGTTAATGACCAAATTTAACGTGTTATTGTAGAGTTCATGATCTTACGCGTGTCACAATTAATCTCCTCCTTTCTTTACACTAATTCTGTTTATTCCATATTTAAATACAAGATAAGTTTAAATGGTTATGAGATCTTTTTATAAGATAATATAAAGGTTCATAACTATTACTGTTACACGACCTTTATCCAGTCAGTATCTAGATTTGAACATGCACATAACTTTTCTCTTAAGAATCCATCTAATGAGATACAAAGGAACAATCTATTAGGGTCAGATAGCACCGATAGTAATTCATTGTTTCCAACAATCACTTAATCACAATTAAGGAACCGTTAATATATTATTGAATAGAAATAAGAGATGTCAATCTTTGATAATTTGTGATCATTACTTTTTTCCAAATAAATCAATTTAAGATTGTAAAATATTCAAATATATAATATACACATTAATGTCTATTAATGTGTTATCCTAATAATATATTAAAGGAAACAATTTTTACAAGTTGATGAACTTTTCTGATAAAACATGAAAGTATGTCAAAATTTCTTTTTCTTTTTTTTCTTTCTATCTGTTAATCATCATTCCATCTTCATCATCTTTCGTCGTGTTGGTTCGACCTATGCCCCAATTTTTTCAATTTTCTTCTTTTTCACCATGAACTAGCATTTCCATTAGGTGGATGCGCTCCTTGATTTGTAGAAAGTATATTCTTCTATTAATGGTCTATCTATTTCCTTAGTTAAAGAATTATATTGAAACTTACATATTTGTGCTTTGTCCACTGTCAAAAGACAATTATGCTATTTTAGTATTTTGTTTTGACTATATATGTAAAGCCCATAAAAAATGATAAAAAAGAGCTCAATTTTAGCAAAACTGAATCCTTAAACACCATCTTTCTCGGGTATGTCAAGTTTTTCTCATGTATTTTCTCATTTTGTTTATTTTGTAATAGATTAAAGAAAAAATTGTAGATATTAACAACCAAAAAATCTCTTGAAAACACATAGAGCTTCACATAGGTAAGATTTTTCAACAAAAATTCTATCCCTTCTAGTAGTGATTTTCAATTATCATAAATTGTTTGTGATAACAATTTTGATGAAAGTAAAAAAAAAAACAAATTGGAGAAAAGGTGGCTGAAAATGAAAAAAAAAAGGAGTTAGGAGAAGACAATTTAGAAAATTTTAAAATATATTAAGGAGCAAAATAGGAAATGCAAAAAATTAAGGGTAAAATTAGAATTTAATTCCTAGAATGTATTTTTGTAATAATGAAATAATGTGGGGCTAAAATAAGAATTTTAAATAGTTAAAGAGTACTTTTAGTAATTATGGTGGTTGGATAATGTCACGATATTTTAATAATTAAGAATAAAATGGAAAAGCGAATAAATTTAGATTATTAAGTGTAATTGAATTGGAAATTTTTCTTAAATAAAGTCTAACAGAATTTTGTAATGTCTAGGTCTAAAGGACGAATTAGGGAGTAAATTAGACCCATCAATTAGTTGAGTCTGAAAATCATATAAGGATAACTTTAACCTATACCCTTATAATAGTGTACAGTTCTTAAAATTTTGAATTTTGTTATTAATAAATTATTTTATAGTGAATCATATTTTGATTTAGTAATCAATTAAATTAATGATTAATAATTGCATATGTGGATTTCTGAAATAAAAGAATTTTGTTTAGTTATTCAATAAATAACTAAAAAAGTACAAAATATTTAGTATTTATATTTGTTACGTATTGTAATGTGTATCGCTTGATAATTCGAGAAAAATATGACAATTAAAATTTTTAGTTGTGCATATGTATAACTAAGAATATTAGGATAAGATAAATAATGTTCATGAAATTAGATAGATAAAGACTAGCTTATAATAATTTGATAATAGACTATGAAGGTTGTGAATTTGTAGCTTGCCTAGGATCGGTTATATTCAATGGCCTTAAATTAATAAGTTGTTGAGATATGAGCGAATTGTAGGTAAGTACTTGTTCGTGGAGCAGATACTAGGGCACCTTAAGTCCTAGGAAAGTCCTGTGCTGATGGCTAAGTACCAAAATGGAATTAGGATATCATGTGTCAATGGCTAGGTATTGGAGTAGTATTGGGATACCAAATTAGATTGAGGGATTGGGTACCTTGTGTCAATACTTACAGTTCTAATTACAATTTCACTTAGTGAATGATTATGACGAGTAGAGATGAGTCAACGTATCATTGAATGTGAGCTTATTTAATTAAGCAAAGCCAAATCAATTTAGTTAATAAAGAGATAAAATATAAATGGCAATAATAAAATAAAATAAGTATTAATCATTAATAATCATAAAATTTTAGATGTTTATTAAGTGTTTAGACAGGCTGAGTGTTGTTGTGTATTTTAGTATTATATGCATGTTTTTTATCATTTGACTGATTTCAATATATATTGAGTTATTTGACTTTAAGGATACGGTCCTGTTACCCTTACTAAGTAGAAAACTCACCTTTTGCAGCTATATATTTTAGGAGACAGAGAGATTGCAAATACCTTCTGTGGCTGGTAAACATCATTTTTGGGACTAATGAAGATTTTGGTAATTAATGATGTAATTGTGGAACAATCTGGATAAATTATGGTGTAAGAATTTTGAAGCGTCACATTTAAGTGGTATAAGAGTGAGATTATGTTTCTATGGACAAATTAAGTGAACTACAAAAATGATATATTATTGTCTTATCTAGGTTGGTTTCAGAACATGATATTGCTAGCCCATAATTGACTAGAGAATTGGGTAATTTGATCCGTGCTAGATGTGCTTGATTAAGGGGATTTTGGAATGGATCGAGTAGGAGGAGAGATGCTACTGCCACCTTAGATGATGCAGCAGGCTATTGTTGCGACTCTAGCCTGAGTTGATTCTGAGGTAAAATGTAACTACAAGTGAATTCGTA
>JAOQMM010000006.1:3817685-3834134 GCA_027563515.1 Erythroxylum platyclados
GATGATGCAGCAGGCTATTGTTGCGACTCTAGCCTGAGTTGATTCTGAGGTAAAATGTAACTACAAGTGAATTCGTAAGATGTGTGTAGTGGAGTTTCGAGGCACTACTAATCTTAAGGAGGTTGAGGTATAGTAGGAAAAAGACAGAGGTAGTTTTAGATCGTATGGAGTGTACCTTGTAAAGAAGATAGCAATACATCGTTTCATTATTCCAAAACAATATATTGACTTGGTGGAAATTAGTGAAGAGATCTTTTTAGTCACGAGTGATGACTTGGTAGGAGTTCTATAGACATTTTAGAGACAAATATACTCCGAGAATATATTAGGATCGAAAAAAGATGGAGTTTATGAGTTTGGTTCAAATAAAGGAGACGTTGGTGGCAAAGTATGAAACTCACTTTGCAGTTTTATCTAAATATGCACGGGAGATTGTGGCAAATATAGTAGATAAAATTTTCCGATTTGAGTATGGTTTGAGAATGAAGATTTGTTTGGGTTTGATAGTTTCTACTTATGATTTTAATAAGTTACTAGAGACTGCACTCTGAGTAGAGGATGTGGTAGAACAAGGTAAAAAGAGAGGAGAGCTAAAAAGACGACTAAAGAGTCACTTTAAAGAGGAGAGTCCGTCTATAAAAAGGAAGCTAGTCATTTGTGATTTACTGGTATAGGTAGGAGAGTTGATGCTACATCGAGCAAGAATGATAGTTTCTACAAGTTTGGTAGAGATCAAGGAGCTGGAAAGGATTCAAGACAATATAGTACTACTAGTGCACCATCGGTTGGATCAGACATAGGAGTTAGTCAGAGGTTTAGAGGACCTTTTAGTAAAGAAGTTGGAGAGGTACAAAGTTGTGCTACATACGGGAGAGTTCACAAATGAACATGTTGGGGACCTATTGGGATCAGTCAAGCATGTTATATCTGTGGAGAGAGGTGGCATTTATAGAGGAGCTGTCTGCTAATAGGGAGGAATTCAAGAGTAAGGGTAGAGAAGACAATACGTGGTCAGAGTGGTGCTTTTAGCTCTGGTAAAGGTTTGGGAAGAGTTGGTAGTAAAGGTGGTGGTAGAGGAGTTGAATGTAGACCAACAATGGTTTCAAGTACTAGTGGGACATCCCCAGTATACGGTCAATCTCAGGCAAGGATATACCATATGATGAGAGAGGAGACACCCGCAACTAACGATGTCATTTCTAGTATGATTTCATTATTCGATATTAAGGCTTATGTGTTAATAGACTCATGGTCTACACATTCCTACATTTTTTTTAAAGTTTGCCTTTGGAGTTCTGGGGGAGGTTAGTCCATTAGGATATGACCTAATAGTGTGGTTGCTATTGGGAGATTGTGTGGTAGTGAATAGTGTGAGGAGGGGGATTTAGTAAGGATTGGTGAAGTAGGGCTATCAATTGACTTGATAGTGATGGATTTGAGGGAGTTTAATGTGATTCTCAAGATGGATGAATTGGCACAACATCAGGCTATAATGGATTGTTATACAAAGGAGGTGATGATAAAGTCTTAGGGTAAACTAAAGGTTATAGTTATGGGGGGATCGCAAAGTGGTTCCAACATGTATGATCTCAACCATTACCATTAGATGACTGATATTGGATGGATGTGAGACATATTTAGCTCATATTATAGATAGAAGAGAGGTGAGTCTTAAATTATAGGATACTCCTATGGTAAGGGAATTTTTGAAGGTAATCTTAGATCATTCACTGGGTTTACTTACCTAGAGATGCACCAATTTTTATTGCACTAATTTTAGATCATTAGACTTTTTTCTATCTTTCTTTTATTAAGATAAAGTGACGACATTCTTTTTATGTCTTTTTTTAGTCTTCCTTTTCCACTTAAGGCGTGCTTCTCATTTTAATGGTAAGGTGGAAGAAAAAATTGGCACTTAATAGAAGCAACTTACGAGATCTTTTATTTCATATCAAAATTCCTAAGTCTTTTGCTAAATTTTTCTTTTTTTGTATATTTATTTCACCTACTACTAAATTTACTTTATGAATATAATTGTTTCACTGATTTTTACTAATAATTTAAAGTTACATTAATTAGATGACAAAAAAGCATTCCTTCATGAGAATTTACAAGAAAAAATAGTTTATATAAACCTATGTTTATTGTGATAAGGTTTGCAAGTTTAAAAACTCTTTATATGGACTGAAATAGCCTTAACGTACTTAGTTTGATAGATTAAGTGAAGTGCTTATGGAATTTGGTTTACCAAAAGTAGTTATAATCATTATGTACTTTGATCATAATTTTAAGAGTGGTTATGTTCTTCTTGGATGGTCTTATTATATCATATCTTGTTTATCAAGTAGTTATATAAGTTATTACTTAATTACATCATCAAGTAATTTAAATCCTATTGCAATTTTATGGCATACTAGACTATGACATAATGGTCAAAATCAAATAAGTCAATTAGCTAAAGAAATCCTTTTAGGTGATTCAAATCAAATAGATCTACCAATTTATGAATATGATTTAGTTTGTAAAAGGCAAAAAAAAAACAATTTGGAAAGGGAACATAAGCTTCTAACATATTGCAATCAATATTTTAAAAACCAAACCGGATATCGAGCCGTTAAAGGAAATGTTTAAGGTTTAAAGATTCAACCGGTATTAAACCACTATAAAACCGGTATATATTAAATAAGAAGTAAAAATTATAAGTGTATGTAAAAATAAAATATTTTATTGAAATAAAAAATCCACCAATGTCTATTATTATATCATGAACTCATAATAAATCAAATGTAATAATTCAAACTAAATTTGAATTTAATATGAAACTTAAAAATATAATAAAAATTAAAATTGTATTTCTAAAGGAGTTTATACCTCATCAACGATAAAATTTCCAAATTCTCTAATGTTATCTAAAGACTTGTAAACTACATTTTCATCCAAAATATTTGCATCAACTTCTTCTACTGCACTCAAATAATTTTTATTTTTTAAGAACAATCCCTTTTTTTATATTTCAGTTAAAAATGTTAAAATACATGTGACATAAATATTATATATAAACTAATCAAATATTACTTATATGATGATCTAACTCAAATTTTAAATTTATGTTGAACTAACTAAATTCGACACAAATTAATAATTTATTATATTTTTGAAATTATTAATTAATTAAATTAATTCAAGTCAAATTTAAAAATTAAATTAAATTATCATTTCAGTTATATTTTATTAGTTTATTAATGTTTATATGGTGTGTAATAGGTTTTTTCATTATTTTATAATTAAAATTTAATAGGAAGGATATTTTAATTAAAAATAAAAAATTTACTGGAGAGAACACAAATAATTGTAAAAAATAAAAAAAAGAAAAGGATAAAAAGAGAAAACCATTACTCACCTCTATATATAATGTGAAGCTAAAAGCCTAGATCTCTCTTTATTTCCCTCTCACATCTCCCATCAACTTTTTCTTGGAAAAGATTTCAAAGTTTTAATTTTTATCAAAACCATTTGCAATTTGCAAACTAATTTCCCAACGTCTCTAATAGAACTCAAACCTTCTTTCTTTTTCCTCTCCCGTAGCCAAGGACCAGTCTCCACTTTAACCCTGAACTCATCATCCTTGCCAAGAAATCTCTCTACTTCCGCCAACTCTACCTCTCATTTCATTAAAGATAACGTGGATTTTGGATTCTTCTTTCTTTTAGATTTGAGTTTTAGTTAACATCAATCATCATTTTTTAGAGATAAAGTTTTGTTAACGATGGTGGTAAAAGTCGAGGAGTTGTGGTTTTGTTGCTCTTACTTAATTCTCCCTCTTCCATGGTCTATTAGAATGAAGATTACATTTAGTGCTCCAAAAAATCTCTCTACATATTTCGAGCTTTTGTTCTGGTTTGTAGTGCCAAACTCAGCTACCCATTTGCTCAATTTTGGCTCCAGATTGGTTTTTACTACATTCTGTTGATTTCTCAAGTGACAAACACACAAAACTCTCATCTTTCTCTACTGATTTGGTGTTTGGGCGTCGGAGAAGACACATTCGGTTAATGGTTTAGAGAAAACTGGCCAGTTTATTATTTAACCAGCTGGTTTTCAGTCCCAATGGTTAAAGTTAAAACCAAATAGGAAACCAGTTCGATTCATGCCAAATTTGGTCGAACTGGTAGGTTTGATCGGGTTTTTACATCATTGATTGCAATTAATTCATTTAAAAAATTTATAGTCTAATGAATGTGAGGACAACACATAAGAATCTATATTTCATCACTTTTATAGATAACAGTACTCGGGTCACATCTATTTGATTTCTTATAAATCAGAAGTATTAGAATGTTTCATACAATATATGAATTTGGTGGAGATTTAATTAGAAAATGAAACAAAATTATTAAAAATTGATCAAGGAAAAAAATACTTATATGATAATTTCAAGAAGTTATATGATAAAAAAGAAATAGAAAGATAATTGACTAGTCTTTAAATCCTGCAACAAAATAATATTACGAAAAGATGAAACATAATGCTTATAAAAATGATTAGGACTATGATGACATAAACAAATTTACCTATCAACTATTGAGGTGATGCATTACTCATAACCACTCATATATTTAATTATTATGTTCCTGTAAAATCAATTACAAACACTTTGTAAGAGATATAGACATATAGAAAACCTAATATGACAAGCATAAAACTAAAGGTGTTTGTTACCTATGTTCGTGATATCTCTTACAAATATAGAAAACTAGGCCTAAGAGGAAAGAAAATTATCTTTATTAGATACTTTGAGCACTTAGAAGGATATGTGTGTATAAGTGAACAAGATAATAAAGGAGTAATTGAATTTGAATCATAAGATGTCACATTTTTAGAAAATAAATTTCCAAAGAAGGTAAAATAGGAAAATATATGTTTTTGTTTAAGACTTTTGATCAAATTGATTATGTTACATGGAATTAAGATGAGGGACTCTATCCGAGTAGAAGTAATCTCAAAAATGAAGAATTAACTCAAGATCAATTTTGACTGCAAACGGATGAGAGTTTACCTATTATATCTTATCCGAATGGAAGTAATCAAGACATTAATGAATTTGCATCTCATGAATCTCATTTATGTAGAAATTATTATATACTGATTCCCTAGTTTTTATTTTTAAATGAAAAGAGAAATTCATATGATTATACTACAAGAAGAGGGTGAGTTAGGAAATGCAAATGATGCTCTTAATGATTGTGCTAAAGAGGAATCTAAGAAAGCAATCAAGGAAAAGGACTTGATTGAACTCAAATCAAATATAGGGTTTGGTTGATCTAACAAATGAAAAATTATTGAGAACAAGGGGGTTCTCAAAATAAAGTAGAAGGTTGATAATAATATTGAAATATACAAGACACATGTTATAGCTAAATGATATATATATAATAGAAAGGAATTGTTTATAAAGAAACATTTTCATCATTTATGAGGTTTGTTTCAATAAGATTAATTTTGAAAATAGTAGTCATCTTAAAACTTGAATTACATTGTATTTGATTGATTTTTAATAGAAAATTAAAAAATATATATATTGAACAACATATATGCTTTATTAGAGCAGGCCAAAAACATGAAGTGTATTAATTATTAAAATCAATTTATGGCCTAGAACAGTCTTTAAGATAATGAGACATTCATTTTTGTAATGTAATCATTTTATATAACTTTTACATGATTAATGAAGACTATTGTGTGTGCAATAAAAGATCCAAAAATAAATTTGCAATTTTATCTTTATATATAGATGATATTTTGATTGCTTATAATAATGTGAGTTTGTTAAGTAAATTAAAAATTGGTTATTTTCCAAATTTAAAAAGACACAAATGAACCTATATCTTGGAGTAGAGATTTTAAAAGATCGTTCAAAGAGATTATTATCTTTTTTAGAAGTGACATATACTAAGAGAAAATTCTTAAACAAATTCGTATGAAATATTGGAATCCAATTGATAATCCTATTTCTAGTCAAAAGTTTTGTCCAACAACATTATGGAAAAGGGAATAAATGAAGAAAGTTTCTTATTTTAGTAAATTAGAAGCTTCAAGTATATAAAGATGTAAATAATACTAGATATGTGTTACACTATTAAAATGATATGCAAATATCAGTCAAATTTTAGTTAAACACATCAAAAATCAATAAAGAGAATACTAATGTATTTAAAAGGTATTATTGATAATGTGTTATATTATTAAGGTAACGACCTATGTATACAAGGTTATATGAATTAAAATTGGGAATGAGATTTAGATGAGAGAAAATGTACTCCTAAATTTGTTTTCTTACTTAATCCTGGTGCAAATATTATGGAAAGCTAAGAAAAAAAATCGTATGTTATTCTATCAACAATGAAAGTTGAATTCATAATATTTTCAATTACATTACAAGGAAATTGTATGACTTAGACATTTCTTAGTTTATTTGAGAGTCATTAAAAGTAAAAACATATATAATGTTAATCAATTATAGGGTCAAGAAGTAGTCACATATATGAAAGATCTCAAATTTTATTACAAAGCCAAATATGTAGATACTAAGTATAATTACATGAAAGATAGTTGCATGAGATGCAGCGAACATGAAGTATATATCTTCACATGATGTGATAACAAACCTAATGACAAAGTCAATCCAACATATATATGGCTAGGATTATGTTGATTTTGATATATTATTGATAAATATTTTTAAATGAATGTTCATTTATTGTATTGTCACGTTTAAATGCCTAATATATGTTAATATTGTTAATTATGTGATAAGAATTATATAGCACTTGATTCTAAAGTATGTTTCCTCTATGTGTAATATATAAAATGTGAATTAAAGTATGTCAAATAGATAAGAGATTGGCTCTCCAACACGGACAATTGCTTCCAGTATTTGTAATAAATAGAGATAAAAAACAAGTTTAGAGTTTGTTATTTAAGTGATAATTAAGAGTTGTAACTTAAACAATAAATTGTCAATTTAAATAATAACAAAAAAGAAATTAATTTGAAATGATTAAATAATCACTATATCTATCTTAAGTGTTAGAAGTGAGTTATGAAAAAATTAACTATATTATATTAACTATATTTGAACTAATATTTATATAATATTTCATGGATAAATGACATCCGTTCTATATGAAAAAAAATTAATATCATAATACATAACTCTTGCTATATGTGTACAACTAACCATAAAAAGGGATTAATGTAAGTTATAAAATCTCAAGTTACATTATATGAGACCCTCAAGGTTAAATGAGTTTTATAATATACTATTATAACTATTGTCTAATTCTTAAGAACTAATATTGAGGTTTTCGACTTTATGATATTACCAAAAGATCAAGTGTGATGTGACTTTATAAGACAATTCTAGGAAGCAGAATAAATATAATATGAGAGAACTTAGAATAGAGGAGTGTCATTTTAATTGACAACTCATATAAAAAAATACATCTCAAAGTGACCAACTTCTTTTAACAAAAGAATTGAATATAATTATAAAATAATAAAATAAATAAGATAAAAAAAGAATATGAGTACGAGATGGTCATATGCTTTATGGGAACAGAGTAACACATGCTTAATAGAACAGGTGATCTGTGTCCATCCATCTAGAGCATATTATCATCTCGTACTCGGCACAGACTTAATGGAACAAGTGATCTAACCCAGTGATGGATAGCATGAGTATCTGGTGAAATGATAATCAACTTTCGAGAGAGCTTCAATATAGTTAAAATAATTTCAACAACTTTTATTTTGAAAAATAATTTCAATAACTTGCAATATAAAAGATTGTATTTTTCAAAATAAATAAAAAGATAAGAAAGATTACATAGAAAGAATTTTGCAACGAAGTTTGTTGTTTAAACTATGAAAAGATATAACAAGTTCGTAAGTGATTTGCTCTCATCAATAACTTTGTGTTTTTGACGATCCTATAATTTTGTAAATCAATCTATTATTAATGGGAAAAACACAATAATTCACAGCTGAATGAATTTCTGAACTATAAATGCATGTCGATTTATAGAAATTGAAGGCACCTCGACATTGATATATGAGTGCCCTAACTAAAAGAATGCTATGTGAAACTTAATTCGGTCTTCTGCATGCGTGATCTCTTTTACGTATTGATGTGCTTTTGTTATCGTCATTGTGTGTATGAAACTGCTTTTTGTTTGAAGAAGAAACCGATAGCTGTGGAAAGTTATTAGGATTTGATTCTTTTGTCCGAAAACTTTGACAAACTTATGATTTAGAAGATGAGAAGAAGATTATTCAAAGAAAGGAAAACGAAAAGGACTGTGGAAGAAAGCGAATTACCACAAACCTGCCAGGACTATTTAAGGACAATACATTAATGGTTACTACAGAGCGGAACAATTGTTCCTTAGCATCCTCAGAGACTGGATGTAGGGCTTTTGTCTCACAACTCGTCTTCACTGATTCTCTGATTTCATCATTTTATTTTGTACCAGGATAAGGATCATAAAAGGATTACAATCTAACACTTGACTTACGTTGCAGGTATATGCTTGGCTTCCTTCTTCTTTTCCTGACCATATATACAGCAGCTAGACGCCAGTTCCCTGATGTGATTCGAAGATCTGAGTTTCACAAGACTCATATAGGCAAAAGATCAAATTTCATTTAAAGTCATCTCTCCCTGCAATGGGTTTGTTGGCCTCAGTTTCCCCTCGGAAATTTTGAACCTTTTAAAAAAATGCTTGCCTCGGTTGTCCAAGAGCCATCAAACAGATGATGAGTTCTTTTGGTACATTAAAAACATAAATACTTACAGCTCCCTCACACTATAGCGCCGTAAACACAGGGCACTTCCGTTACATTACAGTTTTCTTGTCCATCGAGTCTTTAGCATGTTATTCCCTGCTTATCAGTAAAATACAAGAATTGTGATAGCAAAAATTAGCTTAACTCAGAAAACAAATTAGAGCTCGGGATTGTCTTATCATAATGAATGCTTCCAGGCCTTTCAGGATGTCTGCGGTTACTTACTTGCTCATGTTTAACAAGTGTTTTGGTATCTGTTCTTTGGCTAAATGGCTTGATCTGAACTGTTGCTCTAGTTGAACATTGGGCTATAAGTTGAAGATAGTTGCCTTAAGATGGGATATTGAGTAAACTGAGGAACCATCCTGATTCTGGTAGTGTAATGAGGGAGAATTTGTAAGCAAGAACTCAATATCCCACTGAAGAAAAGTTGAAAATTTTGTTCAAGTTCGAATATTTTTTCAAAGTCCTGGACAATTTACCTTTCCTGCTTTTACTCTTTTGTCGTATATCAACGAGAGACTCGTACAGGAAAACTTTTTAAGTGGAACCACATCAACGTATACCCCTGTGAATAGATTCGGAGAGAATTAGGATAATATCCACGTCCTGTTATAAGATCATGTCCAAATTGAAGTGTTGGATCTTTCCGTACCAGATAAAAATGCTTTCATTGAGAGTCGAACTCAAGACCTCCCGCTTACTAAACGGGTGCTCTAACCAACTGAGCTATGAAAGCTTTGCAGTGCTCTTATCTTAAATACTATTGAATTCCTAGGCATGCGGAAACAAACAAAATAGAATTACCTTCCCTTAACAACTTCAGCTGCAGATGTAATTATGAAGGTACTGTCATCGGGATAATGTAGATGCTGGGAGGGGCCTATGTGCATCGTGATTACACATATACATAAGTTAGATTAGGTCTATTTTAGTTCAAATTCACCCAATGATATTTAAATAATTTTAAGCCATTAAATAACTTCTTTTAAAATATAAAATTGATATATTAACAAAATTATAAATTTAAATACAACCTATAGATTCATATTTTAATATATCTTGTCTGATTATATTAAACATAATAAAATTATCAAATTATTTGTTTAATATAATTATGCAAATTTTTAATAATAAAATATGATTCTATCAATAATTTATGTAAAATAATAATTATATTTCATGAAAATTAAATTTGATAAATAAATATAATAATTCCTAAATTTGATTAATTTAAACAATATAAACATTTTAATGAATATTAATTAATCTAAATAAATAATTAGATAATAATTATAATTAGTGGTTACCTTTTATTAAAAATTTTATAATTTTTTAGTTTAATATTTAAATATAAACTCAAATTATAAATTATTTCTTAAAATTTAAACTTCTTAACTTTTTAGCTGGACTAAATGAATTTGACCAATAAGGAAAGAATCGAATTCCGATCTTTCTCTTTGTGATAAGCTCAATCTTAAATGAATTATTATCAACGGCGGTGAAATATTCGTCATGAGAAGTCCATACTTCAGGAAGTAAAATATTGGGCTTCATGATTGCTCTACTGGATCTAGTATCCATAAACCTATTAACCTTTAAGGGTCTATCATATTGGACAAAAGTATAGTACAATGTTATAATTATGCAACACTATTGCATAGAAAATAAATAAAAAAATTAAACAACAAAATAATTTAAATGATTTTATAAGTTCTTATATATCTTAACTCTAATTTCACCTTTTGAAGATCTCGCCAATTTTCAAATTATATGTTATGAAGTGCACAAAAATGGTGCAATATGTAACTGAAAGATAATATAACTCTAACAAGATTTCCAATCATTTTCATTCTTTTAAACTTAATGCGATATGTGAATTAAGTAATTTTCACATGTTTATTATTATTTACAGAAAAAGGATTAGAAGTAACTATTTTCATATGTTCATTATATGTTATAATCATTATAATGATTAAATTATTCTTATATATAATATACAAAAATAATTTATCTCGCTAAGATTTATTTGAGTCAAATATTCTTAATTTTACATTTTGTAAAAATACAAATTTAATATATAGAAGTAGTGAACTCTTATCTTTCACCATCATATCCTGTCTTTCACTGACATATCAAAGTTTTGGTGATTCTTTAAAAGTTAAAAGTATATTTTAAACCTCGATATTTTTATGAGAATATAATATGAACCTTAACATTTTAAAACATTTAATTTGAATTCTAACTTTTCTAAAATTTTCAAAAAGACCCTTAGTGAACAAAAAATTTGATACGATAATTGTCCATTAATTAAATATCATGTCAATATTAATGTGACATTATTTATTATTTTTTACAATTAGATAGAGGGTCCCATTATCATTTGTTCAAATAAGGCCCGTTATCAGAAATTTTAAAAATTTGATTGCAATAATTAATATTAATCATTAATTGGATTAATTAAATTATGTAAATAACTAATTATAACAATTGTTATTTATCATTTATTATTTAGGTTAAGGTGTTAAATGAAATCCCTCATTATCATAATTAACATATCATAATTTATGAAATTAAGGATTATGGATTTGTCCAAATCCCTAATTGAAGCAACATTATTCCCCTCATTCATATTCTCTGTCATATTATTACTTCTTTATATTTTCTCATTGCTTCCTTCTCGCTTCTCTATCTCGCATATTGCAGCCATTGTAGCTTCTTTGTCTTGCATATCACAATAGGTGGATTAGGTTTGCTCTCTCTTACCAACCATTCCTCATTATTCAAGGAGCATAAGGACAACAAAAAAAGGTGGAATACATCATAATAGGTGGTGGTTTTTTTTATAGCTTCTTTATCTTTTGTCTGCTTGCTATAGTCCTTATTTGTTGTCTATATTTTTTATACATCGTATATGTTGTGGTCTCTTGCCATATTTGAATTATTCTTTTATAGGGTTAAGATGTTACTTTCTTCTCAGTATAATCTTCTCTTGTTTTCTTTTATCTAGATTTTATTATTCATGTAATTATAATGCAAGAGAGAGATACAATCAAGTAACATTTGAATTAATAAGAATAATTTTCCTAACATCAGTTTAAGTTATAGAGCTTTAAACTAATTTATTAGTAAGAGGAGCATTACTATAAATTGTAGGTTAGGTTAGGGAACAAAAGATATCTCCTTATCTTTAACAATGTAGGCAACTAGGGTATAAGTTCTTAGATTAATTATCACAAGTTTTTATGAAGAAATACTAGGAGAGTTCTTCTTACTTATGCTAATAGGTCAGTAATCTCTATGCTTATTATTGCCACCGCAAACCCATATCTTTTAATGCCAATATTTAGAGAACTTTTTAGTTGGTAATTCCTAGATATTTTTACTAGTTAAAGAACTACCAATCATCAAGCAATTTAAGGAATGTTGTATCTATGATTTAGAATTACATATTTTTATGTTGCAACTTTATTGTGCAGGTAGTATCCATAACATAGAATGTATGTGGCATAAATCATAAATATGATTACTATGGGTGTATGATCTTCGTGCATTCTTAGTAAATTTCCAAATAAGAAAAATCCATTTTGAACCCTTGTACTCCATGTATTTATTTTATTGATAAAATCGAACATAAATATCTTCACACTTTTGCATATTATTTAAACATGCACACACATACACATTTTAGACATTACTTACTAATTTGTAGGTATCAATGTTTGCTATTGGACTTGTGAAATCCACCTTTTAATTAGCTAAAGAAGTTTTAGCTCTTAATATTGTAAAGCATGGCGATGCTGATTTTAAACACATACTATTTTCAAGTATTATTCATATATAATTTATAGTAGAACTATCTTACCTTTTGGTTTCTTCTCTTGGTTAAGAGTCTAACTTGTATAAGGTCTTATATATCTTAGTTCTCATCTTTATCTTATGTTTAATTTATATTGTTATCTTAATTGTCATCTTTATGATTATAAAGGGAAGCTTTATTTTTCTTTGAAAGCATCGTCTCTTCTTATGTTTCTTATGAGCCTTATTTCATATGTGAGGAGAGATCCAAAAAGTTCCTCCAATGTTAGTGTTGTTAGATCTTTGGATTCTTATATTGCTGCTACTTTAACTTCTCATGTCTTTAGAAGTGACCTAAGCAACTTTCTTACTAATTCAACATTAGTATAGGTCTTTCTAAGACCTTTGAGAGCATTTATAGTTTTAACGATATAGTATACATGCTAGAAATGCTTTCATTATGCTTCATTTGAAACAATTCATATTGATGTGTTAGCAAGTTTACTTTATTCCTTAACTTGATTTATGCCCTTATGAGTAATTTCTAATGTATGCCAAATGTTATAAATCATTTCACACATAGAAACCCTATTAAATTCATTTTCTCCTAAAGCACAAAATATGATGTGTATAACTCTACTATTCAAGGATACTAATATCATATATTGCGCTTTCTATTCTTCCTTTAATTTGGGAATTTTTTTGTCATCTACAATTTTTGTAGGAATAAAGAGACCATTAGAAACTATTTTCCATAAGTCTACACTTTCAGCCATTAGAAAGTCTCATCCTAGTTTTCCAATAAAGATAATCATCGCTATAAAAAAAGGTGGTCTACTAATGTGTTGTCCCTCTTAGTTGAATGATGATGATAATGTTCCTAAACATGTCATCATGACCTTTACTATCAGATTTTGTTAGAAATATTAGCCTAATAGACCTACTTTGATACTACTTGTTAATGTCTAGTGGCACCCAAGAGAGGGGTGAATTGAGTTTTTATAAAATTGAACAAATTTTTTAACCAATTTACTCAATTAACAACAATCTATATAAACAAGGATGAGAAATTTTTTTAATATAAATTAGTTGACCAATTGAACAATAATTTAAAAAGGATAAGGAGGAGATAATGCAAACCAATTTATAGTGGTTTGATAAATAGCCCTTGCCTACGTCCACTCCCAAGATTCTCCTTAGAATTCCACTATAATTCTTCTGTTAAGACAAATAATAATCTTTGTACAATCTTTCTCAGTTAAGAGGAATGCTTCTTATAGTCTTCTTCTAAGATGAAGAAGAACCTCAATCCCACTTAGATCATCCCCAAGTACAAAGTTCAACAACCCACCAAAGTATTACAACTCAAAAATATCTCACTTATTTACTTGATAATTCCAAAATGGCTCACTCACTCAAACATAACAAAATGATGCTCAAATGGTTGAAAAAGTCTTTGAAATGTGTGTATACAACACCCGAAACTTTCTTGATTTTAAAACTAAAGATAAAATACATATTTATAATGTTCGGGACCTAAAATAGTTATCGGAGCCAAGAACTAGCTGTTACAACGAATATATACGATATACTGGTTAACTAATATACATTTATAACATCAGATTCACTAGTTGTTGGAACATTGGTTAACTAGTACACATATTGGTTGACCAATACATTAACAAATGTTACTACAAACTCACAATACATTAATTTTAACAACTTTAACTTATATTAGTCGACTACTAACCTATATAGGTCAATCAATCACCCTAAAAACATGATTTTAACAACTTCAAAAGCTTAAAATCCAAATATGATTGAAATATTTCCCAAAATATTCTCCAAAGATTATTTAAAAGATTAAGAGGCTTTTATATTAAAATTAAAAACTTTAATGTTTCTTGATGAATGTAAAGATTTATACAATGAAGTAAAAAGAAATTATTATGTATGGTGGGCCTTTTGGATTATCAAATTAACAAAGTGAGCTTATTAATAGTTATACAATATATGAAATGACCTTGATGAGCCTTGATCTCCTTTTGTTCTTGTTTCAATCTTCATTTCATCAATTACAAACTTCAACTTCTCTTTATCAATTTTGTACACTATCTTCTTCAGTTTAAGACTTCATTTTGTTCTATTATTGCTTTTCATCAAAATAATAAACACATTAGTAGTAATTATGTTTTGTTATCATCAAAACATCAATTGGAACCTACCTTGGTTTAACAAATGTTATGCTCCTTTCGGCTACGTTAAATTACATTTGCCTTTTTTTTACTAAATAATGTTGTATGAATCTACATCCAAAACTATGGATATATTTTATCTTATATTATTGAATAATAAAGTAGAATTTATGTGTATTTATGATTTTAAGACCATTGGGCTTAATATGTACTTTTTATTAAGTATTTTAACAAATAACCTTCCTTCCCTTTCCTTATAAATAAGTGTGCAATGGCCATATTTGGCTATATAAGGTTATTTTAAGATGAAAACTTCATAGTAAAACCTAAGTTGAAATATGTTGATATGCAAACAAATATTGTTAATAAAGTAGACCTCGATTATGTTAGCTATAGGCAAATATGTGACACGAGAAAGGAGTTAGTGTACCTTTAAGTTCATAAGGCATATTACAGTATACCTGGTTTCAAATTTAGTAAGTTGTTGAGACTTATTAAATCAAACCAAAGTTGTCTCGGGCTTATTAACATTATGAAAATCAATCAAATGATGATGTTTATATAACATATTTATTAGACACATTAATCTTTAACAACAATAATAACGACCCAATAAAAATCCTACCAAACGAGGGGCTAAGGAGGTCTAGTGTATGCAGCTTTACCCCTAACTAGTAGAGAAGTTGTTTCCAAAGACACATTAATCCTTACTCTACAGACTACAGATATTACCTATAACCAGAGGAGAGGATGGAGATAGTGAAGATGATGAGGGAAGTTGTGGTGTTGGGGTAGATTATGTGGTGTTGGGGTAGATTATATTGATGATGAACATCTTGGTGAAGAAGTTGATAAAGAAGATGGTGAAAGAGTTAATCAAAACCTAGGTGATCAAGATGATAAGGACTACGATGATGGGTTTATTCAAGCTTATATTCCTAATGACCACCAACCAACTGAAATTAATTTAATTGATTATGGTATTTTTATTGGTAGTAATGAATACAAAAGCAGAGAAGAGCCTAGTGAATCATTGCAAATACCAAGTACAAATATTAGGCATAATCCAACTGATGTGGCACCACATTGGAGAATGAAGATGGAGTTTGGAACAACAAAAAAATTTAAAGATTCTGTTATGAATTATGCAGTATGAACATAGTACAATGCTAAGTTCAAGAATATTGAAAGTTATATAATCAAAGTTGGGTGTATTGAGGGATGCCTATAAGAATTGATAATGGTAGTGACAAGAATGAATAGTGTTTCAAAGTGAAGACATATAATCCTGATCCTAATAATTTTACTACTAAAAAACCTAAATTGGTTTAGGCTAAGTTCCTTATGATATATTTTAGGAAAATAATTCTTGATAAGCCTAGTATCTTGACCGTAAAAATGGATGAAGAGTGTAAAGAGAAACTTAATATATTTGTCAACTTAAGGACGAGTAGAGCAAAAACACGAGATTAAGAAAAGAGAGGGTAACTAATTTTATGAATTAATATGTCAAGCTACAAGGATAGGTACACGACTTGAAGATTAGTAATTATGGTTCAATAATGGAGTTACAACTAGCAAGAAGTGAAGATACTTATCTGTTAGAGGTATA
>JAOQMM010000006.1:3846495-3868177 GCA_027563515.1 Erythroxylum platyclados
AAGAGTTTATAAGTGTGTGGCAAACCTCCCCTTATAAGGTGCCTTTTAAGGTGGAGTTAGGCCCAAATTTCTAACATCTTCCCATGCTAATTGCACGTCAAAACAGATTCATTTGTGGTTAGTGTGATGGTAGTTAGAGCTCGGTGTACAACTAATCATCTGTACCTGACAACCAGCTTAAGCATGTGTTGGTGTTTCGGTTCAGGTTAAGTGCATTCTGAAGAAAATGTCCAGGCAGCTTTCACAAAATAAGGGTCTGCAATGGGACAATTGCCGCTAATTACAGGACAGTTTGCGAATCCAAAGATATGCATATGTTGCCTGAAATTGTACAATCTCTGGGGTTGGCATTATTCAAACGCTAGAGCTGAAGCTATTCCCCCAATAAAAAGATTCACAAACATTATTGAAAGGGCCCCATAAACAGCTATCTTGGATGTACGAGGGTGGCTTTTCTACCTTAAAATGGGAAAGCTCTTTTGTCACTAACCGAGATTCTACATTTTTATTTAGTTTAACTATATATACGTGGCTCAATGCTGGTGAGCTTTCATGTGATAGCTCCAAGTTAACACAAATTCATCGTTGAGTCAGTGATGTCGTGTATAGATTTTACGTGCAAGCTAACCATTGGAAAATGGTTAGATCGAATACTTACAAAACTAAGAATAATATAAAACCAAGTCAAGTGGGAATCATAGTTCAGGCACACGAGTCTTACAAGTCTTAGACGCCGACTAAGGCCACTATCTTTAAATTAATAGAAGTGAACAACAAAAGGGTCAACAGAGACTTTGGTGATAAGAGTGATTATTAAAGCAAACGAGCGTACGTGGGGACGATAAATTTATAGCTTTTGTTCTGTGCACTCATCGAATGGACAGGTATCAATAATTCTGTGAAACTGGATAAAGAATCACTATCAATCGTTAAAGGCATGGCCTTATACCTCTTTTCCCATGAAAATTCAGGAAAGATAATGGAGATAGGACAGCAAGAAACTGGTAACATGAAACTATTGAGGTCACTGTATGCACAGTTATAGCCAAATGCAAGTTTCACTGTCTGCTACTTTCTGATTTTGATATGGCAGAGACTTGAAGGAATTTGTCTGTGTCAAGTGTATGTTTCAGATGTGAGTGTGCTATTCTTATCCACCAATATCTGGCTTCATAGAGGAATATCTGGCTTCATATAGGAATTCAAAGTAATGTGAAAGTGAAAATAGACTTCACAATTAATGGAAAGGAAATATAGAAGAGACTGTTTTTGCCAAGATAATGTGCTTCACCTTATTTTAGCTAACGACTCAGGACCGTAATTATTATAAATTGTAAGCACAAGAATAGATATTACATGCAAGGGACAACGGAATGTTTTGCATAGCATAATTAGTCCTTCAGGTTATTACTTTCATTAGACAGGTCTAACCTCCCATAGCCTTTTTGCTTGTCATAATAGAAGAATATGCGAAAGTTTACATTCCCCATGATCTGTCGCGGATTTACTACCAAGTTCAACATCCTTTCCATATCCTATAAGCTATGAGGCGGATATTAGTTACTACTCTACTGTCTGTACGTTAATTGCAGAACTTTAAGAACTCCTAGGTTTGCCAAGAAGGAAAAGATAAAACTTAAAAGAAAAAAGTGAAGAAAGCTAGCCCCTCGAAGCAAAGTTTCTTGTGGGTGACTAGTGCTGTAACCTGCGTGTTATTACCACAAGTGCATATATAAATCCCTTATCATGAAATTTTAACGACTGCTGTTGTTTCCCTTCTGTCACTCTCGCATACGTACACACTCAAAGCCAACTGGCAACTTGATTGATTCACAAGCAGATAAAATAAGAGAAAGGATAGGGCTAAGGACAAAAATAGTCTAGGATTTGAATGTGATTCATTTGGTTTTTTCTTAGCTCTCTTGCTCCATCTGTTCTACTTATGTTGCGAGAGAATAACATCGAGTGACACTGAGAGCAACTCATTGATTCACTCTTTTTATTTCTTATTGCTGTTAGTAACAAGGAGCCTATATAAGTCATCCCGTTTGGAGTTTGTTTTTGACAGAGAGGATTCAGAATGGATCTGTCAACTTCTCAATGCAGCAGTAGTGGATGTGAGTCTGGTTGGACATCATATTTGGATCAATCTTCTATTTCCAAAAGCCAGTTTCAGGGAATTGGTGGATATAATGGCGGTAGAGATCATGCAAAGTTGGAGGACGAAGAAGAGGACTTGTCAATGGTTTCAGATGCATCCTCTGGTCCGCCTCATTATTGTGAAGATGATGAATACTGCTTGCACAAGTCGACAAAGCAAAGAAAGAACAAAAAGCAGAACAAAGATCATGTGAGAAGTCACCAGCAACAGTGCCTGGATGACACTGCTAGTTCTCCTGTATTGAATAAGGCAAGTTTCAAGATAATTAATTAGTATGGTCTTCCTGTTCATGTCTATAAATGTTGCATACATATGCGCAAATGTGAGATAAGTGTCTACTTTCTTAATGTTGTTATACAGAAAGTGACCAAGAATGAAGAGCATAGCCTGGAATATTCGCAGGGTTTCTCTGCAACACATTGCAAGGTATTCCTCCAGGAAATTTCCAGTTTCTGAATGCTATTAGATGTTGCAATCAGCAATTTCCGACGTCATTTCATTTTGTTCTCAGGGAAAATCTGCATTTAAAAAACAATTTGGATTCTTTCAATCCTCTAAATCCGCTTCCAAAGAACCAGGTTAGATATTGTCATGGAAATTTATGAACCTGGAGCACATTGTAACAAGAGTTTCATGGGATTAATTCAGACTTTGGAGAATATGTGACAGGTAATTTTCAAGGAAGAAATTGGAAGTGACGGAGAGCAATGATTAGCAGCATCTTTTGCCGTCTCTGCTACCGCCAGTTGGTCTGGAGAGATGGAACCAATGTGTAAAAGGAAAAAGGCAGCATATCTTAAATGGATTTCATTCCTTATTCTTCTTTTTGTTTCTGTTGTGCATGTTTTTCTATGCCTTCCTGTCAATGCAGAGGGAAACAACCTGAAAAACAAAAATAATAAATTATTTTCTCTGTATTTAACGCCTACCTTTTTTTCCTTTTTTTGGGACAAGTAGACATCAAATAAGGAAAGTAGTAGGCCTGCTGTTCAAACTCTGTCATCTGCATCATTCCTGCAGAGTCCAACTAATCACTTTAGTGCGTATTAGTGACTGAAGATCTTGTGAACATTTTCAACTATCTCCTACCAGAATCAAAATCACAATCACAAACACTCCTTTCATTTTACAAGGCGAGAAAGGAATGTGATCAGCAGTAGTAAAAGGGTGAATAGAATAGGAGAGGAAGAGAGGAAACAAGAAGCTTGGTGCAGAGAAAGACATTGTCCATCCAAGAGCAGGGTTTACCGGTGTTAAACCATTGATGAACATAGCAACCATTTGTACCTAACTCAACCAGACACACGCACGCACACATGCGCCTAGCGAACCAAATGACTAGTAAGCACACATCAGTGACCTACCTTTTCCACTTGTTTGCCAGCCTAGCTTCAGAACTAGATAGGCTTGGTAAATTGGGTACATTTTTCTAGAGTCGAGTCAGACAAAAACAGAAGGTAAGCCTCGTATAGCATCAAGAGGCCACCAAAAAGATGCACCCCACCTTCCATCATAGCTACTACTTTGCTTGTAATGTGATCCATGGTGGTTTTAATTGATTTACTTTTTTGTTTTTTGGAGAGTTACTTGAAAATATTCTTTTGGAGGGTTTCCCACTCTGAGATTGAGCACCCATAATTTTGAAAAAGAACTCAGATAAAACCCTCCATCTATGTCCTGTCAATCATCTTCTTTTGTAGTTTCTACTCCATGGAAATGACTTGACAGCACAACGACATAGTTGCCAACTATTAGATGATAACTTGATCATGCAATTTTATCTTAAACTAGGATACAATTATTGGGGAGGAGACACAGACTAGTGCAAATCAATAGGCCGCTACTAGGTAGTTGCCTAGGTTCTTGCTAACAAAAGATCGTAGATAACGCACAAATTCATTGAATCTCGGACTCTGAAGTCTTAAAAATTGCCCGTCAATCGACAACCTTCTTGCCTTTTGCTTTTGCATTCATAGAGATCCATTTTTCGTAATGCGAAAGGCAACATTATTCAGCCAACTAAATCATCGAACACCTTAATCTTCCATTTTACAGAACGACGAAACAAATATAAAATCATTGATTGGCTGATCAACATAGGGACAAGAGGACAGATAAGCCTAAGTTATGGTGTCTTCCCACGAGCCACAGAGATACACATACCCAGGTCATATGCTAATATTGATGCGCCCTCCAGCTCTCGTCGTCACCTGAAAAACGATAATGAATAGGACTACATAGACAGTGTTCTGCTAGAAAATTACCTAAAGGCAATGAGCATGCACCATCATAAATATTTCTCAAGTTCATTCCAACAGGAATTCTTTCTAAAAGAGACTGTTCTGTTCTATCATTCTAAGTGGAAGGGTCTTCACTTCAGACGTAATGTGAATTATCTTATATAACAAGTCTGAAATTAGCCACTTGGTTTGGAAATTGGCCATATGTACATACACATCAAGGCATGCATTTGAACAAATATGAAAAGGAACATATTTAAAAAATGGCTACTTTTACTGATCAACAAATTATTTTAGGATTACAATACATGGATCCCAACACCCAATGCCTCCAAACCCATCCACCAAGTAATTTGAAAACAAAATTGTGATCCAAAACTATTGGATTGATTGCCTTGCTTGTATTCTCCACTGAAGTATGGAAAGACTTCGATATAGTGCTTACGTCCCAAATATATGTCTGTGAACAGGGGGAGCCTCGAATGTTTTAACCACATCCATCCAAGGTTTGTCCATGATCAAGATAGAGTTTTCAGAAAGATGGCCAATAAATAAAACTGGATCTCTGAAAGCAACAAACTCAAAATTCCTTTTATGCTTAGCCTCTATTTGACGGTCTTTTAACCTATGCTTCAGTCTCCCATTAACAGAATTACATTGTAACTTCTTGACTGGACTATGTAACATGTCTCCATCTTCCTCTCTATCTACTGGCATCCCAAAGTCGATCAAGCACATTGCCCTGTATCAAGTGGAAATTGGTCCATTAATGAAATAAATACCAAACAATGCTATGAATTCATCTGCTATAACTCAGGATAAAACCTAAATACAAATACCAGGATCCCTTTTATTTTTGAATCACATTTTACAGCCTCTCAACAACAGTGAAGATTACTTCTTTTTCTGTCACAAGTAATTGTGCAACATAGACTCTCTCTCTCTAGACGAGAGATGTGAGTCAGCAAACTCAATCTGTAATTAAAGAGGTCCTTTGCTTCCATTTCCATTCAAAGTTGTTAATCATTGTTCATCTACAATAAAGAATGAAAAAACTGTAAGCATTACCTGGCACTATAAATAATGACAGATGATGAACTTGTTGAAGGCTGGAAAGAGAGCCCAATGACTTCTCCAGGAAATTCTTGATATCTTCTCGGCAAAACAAATGTATGCTGCATTGACCATTCCCCAAGCTGTTTTGCTTCTACGTCAAATGCGTAGACCTGGTTTGAAGAGGTTGTCAGAACAAGAACATTATTATTTTGAGGGGGAAAACCACCAGCTGTTACTGATGCCCCATCCAATCTTGCTATGAACCAGTGTTGTCTGTTTCAGGAAAAAAAAATCATTAAGAACACAAAAACAGAAACATCTGTATATTCACAACTCCGCTTTAAAATAAAAGCTGTGTCATAGGTTCCAAGTAAACTCAACCATAGATAACTGACAATGTGGCATATTAAGTTGTTCATGAAACTAGCTGCAATAATTTAAAGGTAACCTCTTAACAAGAAAGCAACTGGTTTGCTCAATAATTAGGCACACAGGAGAGATAAATCAGAAATCATACTCCTCTGTCATAAACATCATGATCTCTTTTCCAATAGAATAAGTCATCCGTACAAGCTCTACTGCCTTACTGAGTTATTACAATCATTTATTTATATTCCTCATTCCCTTTTGACATCTACAGGACCCTCTTGTCTGGTGACGCATATGAATTTCTTGAAAACCCAACCACATAAACTCTCCAGTTCTAACACATTCATTTTTCATGAAAATCAGACATCAGAACCAAGCAACATGAAACAAAATAACAAACCAATGATAATAACAACAAAGTTATTAGAAGTCAGGCGCCATATGAATCTACAAAAGGTTTTATTTCAGACCTTTGCGTTTCCAGATTAAAAATATATACATCTCCAAAGCAGTTAATGGCAGCTAACCACTGCCCATCACAACTGGTAAGCATTTTTGTTATGGGAGGCTCAATAGATGATAATCCTTCATCATTCTCCTCATGACAAGGGGTGAAGGTTTGTACAAGCTCTGAGCTTTGCACATCCACAACCTGTAGCAGTACAAGTGTAAATAACAGGAAGCAGGGTCAGTAAATGGTTCCCTCATTCTTGAGCATCTCAAACAGGTAAGTTAATGAAAACCAAAAAGAAAAAATTAAAAGGGACGGAAAGGAATTACATATATTTTTCTATCATGCCCAGCTACCATCAACCGTGAAGAATCAGAACTAAATGCCATGGAATGAGCAAATGGTAGTTCATTTGGAAGTTTCCTTTTATTAACTGTCCATGCACCTTTACCAGCTTCATTTTTCTTTAGTTCAAAGAGGTTGGGCTTAAGATGGTCTGAATAAGCAAATAATGTCCCAGCATTAGAAATGGCGCTACAAATGATCTTTCTTGATGCTTTAGCCTTGATTCGAGCCACCAAATCTGTAGATGCATGTCCCTTAGATAAGCCAGAACCCATAACTGGCAAAGCTCCACCTTTGATGCGAACACAAAGAATATCCAAGGAAGAAGATGCTTGCACTAGAAGCAAAGAATTCTGCTCAAATACAGTATTCAGAACCAACTGGATGGGAACTCTCTGAGGTGCAGGGCATATGTCGTGCGGTGAGAACCTTGTAAACTCCTTGGCAGAATAGGCAAAGAGTTTTGTATCATCACCAGCAGAGATGAGCATTGGAACACCCAAATGAGCCCACTTATGGTAATTAAACTCTACTGGTCTCTTCTTTGTACGTACCCTTTTCACTTTTTCATCAGGTAAAGGATCTGCTAATTAAAAGTATAGTTTCAAATTGTAAGAAAAGCCAAAAGCATCAAGACACAACCAAATAGCAAGGTACACACGATATGATAAAATATAATTGTGCAAACAAAGACATTAAACAAACCTTCACGACTGATTGGTACAGCTACTGTCAAAGCCCTAACATCATGTGTGTGAGCTCGTACATATCCAACATACACCCATTTCTTGGTCATATTAGAAGTTGAAATATCATCACTAGACCCAATCGCCTCATGAGAAAGCTTATAAAGAATAACCTAAAGAATGAAACAATTTGAAATTAATGTTTCTAGATACCAAAGTTCACAATGACCAGAATCAAGGAGAATCTATATCTATGTTGACATGTTCAAGAATGACTTCTTCCAAAGCAATTGAAATACTTGGATCACAGTTCTCCCAGCTTTTAGCTTCAAAGTTAACGGCTATACCTGGCCATCAGATCCTGCAGAGAACACTCTATTATGACCTGGAGCAGCCGCCAATGCATTCACATCACTTTTGTGAGACGAATGAGATTGCAAAAGTGTCCCAAATTGAGAGTCCCAAAACTGAACACTACCGTTACTGTCAGCACTAACAAGTGTACCACATCTGAAGTTGACAATAATTGCTTAGTGGCAGAATTATGATAGAAGATGAACAAACATACCACATAAGACAGGTAACAGTGATTCAATTCCTACCTCAATGCAAGTAAAGACCACACACAAATGTCAGCCCCACAACCCAGACCACCAAGCCCTACCGTGATCCTGTATATCTCATGACCTATTTTAGCATCCCAACACCTTATAAACCTGCAAGGAGTCTGCCATGCATAAGATAGGATAAATTTAAGAGCTTAATGACAGAAAAATGCCCTACAGTGCAAGTATAAAGAGCTTTCGCAAGATTGATTGTTCTCCTAATTATACAATATTCGCATTAAAAATTAAGTAAACAAATTAGCTTAATTAACACAGAAGATGGCCAGCCGACTCACCCATCACTACTCCCTGAGTATATTCTATTTGCCTCAGAACTCCATGTCACACTTAAAACACGGCCTGCGTTTCGTAACATTATCAACACACCTTCCACAAAAGCTATAGCAATAACAGGAGATAGCATAGTTAGAAGTTCAGATGTCTCACCACTGACCCTAGGCAATGTTCTATAGTATATGAATTCATCTGAATCAGGAATTCTGTAAAGCCGAACACAGCCATCGTCACAAGCAATTGCAACACATGGATCTTCAACGTCTGACAATTCATTGATGTTATCTGAATCAGAATCATCTTCACTGTCACTAGATTCGTGATCGCTTCCATCATCTATATGTTTTACATATCCATTTCCAAGATGCTGGGATTCTGTATGAATCATCAGATTATTAGAGGGTGCTACAGCCATCTGCCAAATTGAGACCCCGATAGACTCTAGCACACTCTGCATAAGCGAATAAGATGACATTGATAATTCAATACATTATCAAACAGCAAAATATATGATTAAAGAGAACAAAGCAGTTTGCAACTAGAAACATCATCCATTCCCTAACTTCAAAATGCACATCCACTCCCGACTGTATTTTCTTAATCATTCACCTAAACTTCATTCTAAAGCTACTATCTTGAAAATGATTGTCAATAGAACAACTTAAATTCTTACTGCAAGTGATTCTGACTATTTCCGTCCAAAGAAAACTAAATGCAAGCGAATATGATCTTAAAAAGTTCCACCTTCTGTTTCAAGTGAAAAAGATCCCATTCCAAAACCGAACCATCGATACTAGACGAGAACAACCTCCCACAAGGCAAACCTCTAGAGCCAGCTTTGCACCACACAAGGGACGAAACTCTCGAATTAGGGTCTCCCTGTATAGTCTACACGTGAAATCAATCAAAAACTGCAGCTGATTAAGGAAACTAAACTCACTCAACAACACAAGTAACATGAACTTAAATACATAGGACAAGTATTAAGCACCAGCTGGCAGTGCCAACCGACGGCACCGGGAGAAACAAGCCAAATCTCAAGTGAGCCGTCCTCACGAGCGGCGGCGACCTGAGAGTCGTCGGCGCTGGTGGCTAGGGCTACAACGGCAGACGGCCTCCAGTCGATTGAGCTGTTCCGGTAAGCAGCTCCGAGCATATCGACCGGCTAAAGCTCGAAGTTGTTACGGCGTATTGGTTTCTCTTAGGGTTTATGCTTATAAAAGAGCAAACGATGTGTCGGAGGCGAAGAGAGAGAGCAAAACAGAGAAGGCGAGTGGGCGTTGCTAGGTTTTTGAGGTTTTAGCGCCTACATTCATTATGATCGAGTGGGTATTTGAACCGGATCCGTATTGGGGATTGACTGGCACCTTTTTTGTCTTTTTCTTAACCCAACAATGGTGTTACGACGTGTCGTTTCTCTAAGCCCTGAGGTTGCTCCTGACGTGGTGACATGAGGCAAACGCAAATCGCTGATAAAATTGTAATTATATGTGTGTAAAAGGCCCCGGAAACGACTCGTCGTCAATAGGAAAAGAAAAGACCTTAGACTGCAGCTATTTATTTTTGAATTATTTATATTTTAAAATTATTCCTCTTTAAGAGAGTTGGGAAGGCCCAGAATCCCAGACTAGTCTTTTGAATATCAAATCTGCTTAGAGTTGACGCTATGCGACCGTTTTAACTCTAGCCCAATTGAAAATTTCAAAAACTGTTACTATTTAATTCCCATTTAACAAAAGCCCAAACTCTAGGGTCCAAGAAGGAGACGTGACGTTGCTCGAGTGTAACGTCTGTTAATAGCTAAACAGAACGCCCGTAGATCTAAAACAAACGAGGCAATGGGAATGCGTGAACAGTACTGAACACGGCTTAGTTCACTTGAAGCGTGCAGTTAAAAGAAGCTCGAGAAACGAGTACAAGACTGCAATTACCGGAATCACGGTCATAGCATCGCCGATTTGATTTGATTTCTTAACTCTCTCGATGGAGGACGCATACGCCAGATCCGTCGTGGAGGTAATTACGCTCGCTTCGCAAGATTTCAGCGTCGTTTGTCCTTGATTGTGAGGTGGTTGAAGAAAGTGCCTGCTTCTCTTGTTTTATTTGTCCAGGTGTTGGATTACTTCACGGTGGACCCGGCGAAAGGTCTGAGCGACTCTCAGGTATTGGGAGTTGAAGCTGGACTGAACTTATTACATTTTCTGAAGTTGTTCTCACTGAGTTGAAGGTCATTGTCGTTTAATATGAATTGGAAAATTGAAGTAATGAATTTTTGTTTTGCAGGTGGCGCTACATGCAAATATGTATGGTAAAAACGGTACGTCTTGTCCGTCAGTTCAAAACTATGAATATTGCATTCTTGAGCCTCGCACTTAGATTGTTTTCGTCGACAGATTGATGCAATGAAAAGAAATCTAGTATGAAAAACTACTAATTTGATTGGAGTGCATTTGTCCTTTTTTATTTGATTTAATGATTTTTTCTTATTTGACGTTTCTTTTTGGTTGGCTTGCTCCGGTCATCGGTTGCAGTGCTGCTTGAAGAAAAAAGTAAGTAAATATATCTTCCTCCGTCATGTATAGCTTCTTTTCCAATAGATGATGCGAATTTCCTCCCTTATACTCGATCATTGCAGGGACTCCCTTTTGGAAACTGGTTCTCAAGCAGTTTGACGATTTGCTTGTTAAGATATTGATTGCTGCTGCCCTTGTTTCTTTCATTTTGGCTTTGATTAATGGAGAGACCGGCTTAACAGCTTTTCTAGAGCCATTTGTAAGCTTTAATTCCCCTCTACTCAGCTGACCTGATTCGTATCATATTTGCAAATTTATTAAGTTCTCTGTGGCCAGATATATATACACGTGCCTCAACGAGTGAGATGAATAGTTAAGAACTCCTGTCTTCATGTGGAAATTCGCTGATAGGTTTTTGTTATATGTATTTGTGTTTAGATGTGGTTAATTGTCTGTATTAACAAAAATATTCACCTTTTTGTAGTATGAAATGCTTAAGTATTCAAAACTTTTATTCTCTTGATCAACTTATAACTGATCTTCTCAAATGCCTACAAGTTAACCTTTTTGAATGTTATGCTGTTCGGTTTCTATTGCTATTTGCTCTGCCATCACACTCCTCCAAATTTCTTTATAATGTAGATATAGCTTGACCATTGACCGCAGAGAGGTACAAGTAGGTGGTGCACTTCTAGTGCTTCATCTACATAATTGGTCTGTGCTTAGCAATTATAATAATCTGTGTTTTGTTTTATGCTACAGGTTATCCTATTGATCTTGGTTGCCAATGCAGCTGTTGGTGTGATTACAGAAACTAATGCTGAGAAGGCTCTTGAGGTAAGGGAAGAGTTTTAACTAGTTATTCAAATGCCTGCAAAACTTTGGTCAGACTGGTCTTAAATTCATATTTACTTGTTTGATTACTTTCCGAGTGAAATTTTCCATGACCGACTAAAACTGCAATAACTGATTTAAAACTAACTCTAAAATGCATTTATGATATCAAAACATTTTGAGTTTCCATGTTAAGTGCCTGAACTTTCAAAAGGAACTTCTAAATATACTCTGACATTTAAGTAACTATAAAGGTGAGGTAAGCTTCCTTTACCTCCTTACATGCTCCATAATGTACTTCTTTTTATGATGATGGTGGTTTTGTTGTGGAAGGCTTCCTTTCTTAACATCTACCCTTTATTTCTTTGTTATTCTTTTCCGGGCTTGTAGGAGTTGCGTGCCTATCAAGCTGATATTGCAACGGTGCTGCGAAATGGTATGGAAAAAAATCAAAATAATCATTCAGATTTCTCTGAACCTGACTTTTTATGATAAGGTTATTGCCATTGTTCATTAGCTACCACAACCACAGATTTGATTACAAATTTCTAATCACATCATTTGTAGTGACCTTTGTTTGGGGAAAGCATTGCCATTTTCTAAACTTTTCTTTTTTGGTGATTTGCCATTTTTTATACTTGATCTTACTTTACTGTTTTCATGTAACTACCTTTATTGGTGCTTGGCTTTGGGTTATTCATTAAGAGTGTAGGAGGGATTAATGAGGAACAGAAGACTGGATATTGTGGCAGTCCGATTTTTTATTCTCTTGTTATACTATATCGAAGCTCTTATTATTGGTGAATGGCAGTTTATAAATAATTTTTCTATTATTTTCTGATTTCTGACAAACTTACAGATGTAAAACTACAATTTCAGGTTGCTTTTCCATTCTTCCGGCTACAGAACTTGTCCCGGGAGATATTGTGGAAGTTAGTGGTAAGTTGATTGTGCATTTTCAATGTTCATAGTAGTTAATGATTGTAAAATGCCTGCATTATATCTGATGAGTTGACGATGTTTTGGCTTATTTATAGTGGGATGTAAGGTTCCTGCTGACATGAGAATGATTGAGATGCTAAGTGATCAGTTACGTGTTGATCAAGCAATCCTTACAGGTTTTCCCTCAATTTTTCAACTTTATTTTTTGATTAACGTTTTTTTTTTCTATCTTTGATACTTCAATAACTATTTCATCCCAATTTTCATTCCATTTGAAAGTCATCTGCCATGAGAAAAGGTTAGGTATTACTGATTTTGATTAATCTTGTTTATTAACTCCTAATGTTCATAGACATTAGGAAACTTTTAATGCTGCATGGCTATAGATTTACTTGCAATGACATTAATCAGCCTCGCGGGGATAGAAAAAGTGACTATTTTGAGAAAAGTTTTATGCTTCTGTATTGGGTATGTTGGATTGTGAATGTTAAAATCTAATTCATGTGCTATGCCATTTTATGAAAAACTGTAGTTTGTAGAAAAGTAGTGCATAATGTGTGCCTGCACTGTCTTGATACTTTAAGAAACTCTGGTCCATTTATTATAGAGTCACTAATTCATGTGCTAAGCCATTTTATTGAAGACCTCTCTGTTTCTGATATAGTGGTGCATAAGGTGTGGTGCAACTGGTTTCCTACTTCAAGAAATTCTGGCAGTCTATTCTGGAACCAGTAATGCATTGTGTCATAATTTATAGTTCTATCGGGTCTGGTTAATAAACCTTTCCCTCCCATAGCCACTCTTCTGTGAACTAGTTGTCTGTCTGAGACATTGCTTGAGTTTCACTCCAGTCCACACACATTTGTGCTGATGAAGTATTTTAATCTTACTGGGACATGCTGCCTCTACTTCCTAATTTTATCCTTAAAAGAAATCTAGATATTCTGTGTTTTGTTTCTTTTCTGTTTACTTGTGAGTAGTTGAGATTTTTTAGCCAAGTATCCTGTGTTTGTTGGAATTGTGGTCGCTAGGACTTTATTGAATACTTGCTACCGATATGCTAATATGTGCTTGTTCTGGTCCACATAATAATTTTTCTGATAATTATAGGTGAAAGCTGCTCAGTGGACAAAGTGCTTGATTCCACTGTAGCATCAAATGCTGTATACCAAGACAAGACAAACATTCTTTTCTCGGTAATTCTTTTTCAGCCACATCATTACCTATATGGTTATTTGATCTTCAATACAACTTCCTCTAGGTTCCTTGCTTGTGTTTTATTCAAGATAAGAGCAGTCACTTCTGTGGTACCTGCTAGATTGTCAAAAGCACCAATCAGTGTGCCAAATTAGGGGCTGCCGTTGGCATCGTTACAGGCATGGCCTGGCAGTGAAGTTGATTGAATTTGGAAGGGTTGTCAGTAGGTTTAACTATCATTTTCATTTTCTAGCTGAATAACTCCGCTTAATCGTTATAACCCATGGATTGAATATTTGAGCATTTCAAGGCATGACTTGTGTCAACTAACATTTATGCCGAGTATGGAGAGGAAATGTGAGCTTGCTGAGGCTGTATACCATGCGATTGAAATAACTAGCAGAACCGGCTAGCTTGTATCAGGAGAGCAATACCTTGACTACTTTAAGATGTTGCGTGTACTAACAGGAGAGTAAATCTTCTTGCTTAGGTTGTAATTCTATTGACAAAGAAATATACCCGTAAAGAATTCCTATTCGGTTTTGGTAGAGATGGAACTTGAAAATTGTAGATGAATGTAGCTGCTGGTTTATAGGTGGTGATTGGGATGAAGTAGAACATCCTTTACTATGACAAATATCCTTATAACTTATTTCAATTGAGTTGAAGTAGCATCTATCTTGTTAGGACATTTTCTAACCTTACAACTATTAAAAAGTTTGGTTTTCTGATTTCAATCAATAAAATGATGAACTCCATGAACTTAAGGAATGCCAAAACCTGAATTATTGGAATGTTGAATCCTTCAAGTGTCAAGTTTTATCCAAAAGCATTTCGACACTTGATAAAAATTAGGTTTAATAGTTTCTTATATGAGAAATTTCATTGATTGCATTCTCTTATAATTTTTACTTTTTGGTTATGCTTATAATGCTGTTTAAAATTTCTCAATTATTGTATTATTTTTTTGGGGTTTAGTAAATGTATTGTTTCTTGTCATGCTTTTCAATATCTTGTGCACTATGTAGCAGTTGTAACGTATTGTAATTACCAGGGCACCGTGGTTGTGGCAGGCAGAGCAAGAGCTGTTGTTGTTGGAGTCGGTGCTAACACCGCCATGGGGAGCATACATGATTCCATGTTGCACACAGAAGATGTGATTGCTATGAACTTTTTGTTTGTTTCAGCTTCTTGTCCAGGATATATATTTTGGAATTATTGCTCTGTTTCCTTTTTCTCTTTAAATGCATCCATACTTCTCATGAAAATGTCCAATTCTGGTGCCTTCATAAAGTAGATGCAGCCACTTTATGGAATTGTCATCCTGATGCACTTTTCTATGGCATTGTTATAATTCTGTTTGTGGGGACCTGCATTTCTGTGATAATTGTGCTCAGCCCTTTCCATCTGTGTTTGAAGTGCTCACATGACCATTATTTTTTACTAGAAGTCTATTATTATACTTCCATTTAGGAGTTTGTTTACTATAACTGCTTATTCCTACTTGTTGCAGGAAGCTACTCCATTGAAGAAGAAATTGGACGAATTTGGTACCTTTTTGGCTAAGGTTATTTCCATTCTCCTTCCTGCTTGCATATATAAAGATTTGCCCAGTTATGTCATTAACTTGGATAAATTAACCTTGAGAGGCACAATATCTTGAAGTTATTTGGTCTTTTGTGCAATGAGATTTCAGTTTCAACCTACTATTTGATTATTGTTTCAAATGAAGCCAATTTCATTTGATATTCTGTTTGCATTAAGGTTATTGCAGGAATTTGTGTGCTGGTATGGATTGTAAACATTGGTCACTTTCGTGACCCTTCCCATGGTGGGTTTTTGCGTGGTGCAATCCATTACTTCAAGGTATTATTCTGTGGCTCATTTCAATACTTTGATGGCTTTCAGAGTATCACCTGTTAGATATATCAAATTCTATTTCATTTCGTTGGTGTTACTCATCTTTATTCCCTCCCTTTTCCTTTCTTGTGTTTTCCCTTTTATGTCTTCTTCTTCATTTCTTTATCCTTTTCGCCACTCTTTTGTTGACAACTTTACACAATTGTGATTTGCCCGCCTAGATTGCTGTTGCTCTTGCAGTTGCAGCGATACCTGAAGGTCTTCCTGCTGTTGTTACAACGTAAGCACTTGAATTTTACTTCAATCATATTTATGCTCCTTTAGCCTTAGATTTCCAATTAAGATTATGGTGGAAGTGTTTAGATTAAGAGCCTTTATGCTTAAGGAAAAGAAAAAGGATTTGTTGGTTTTTTGTTTGAGGGTACTTCAGTGAGTATAGGCTTTTACATAGAAGGAAGCTTTGATGGGGAAGCAATCCCCAGCTTTTAAGAGGGGGGAAAAAAAACTTGCTTCACCATGACACTGCTGGAGGTGATTATGGAGGAGTGACAATGCTATGTAGCACTTTAAGTTCATCCAGTTGTATCTTTTTTTTGGTACTCTTCAAATGAAGCTTTACCTATATGTGCCCCTTTCCTGCGGTTATTGTTGTCATAATGCATGTTATGCTCTGCTTTTAGATGTTTGGCTCTTGGAACAAAGAGAATGGCTCGGTTGAATGCCATTGTGCGGTCTTTGCCATCAGTGGAAACTTTAGGCTGCACTACAGTAATATGCAGTGACAAGACTGGAACACTGACAACTAATATGATGTCTGTCGCAAAGGTGATTTTATCAGAAAACGTCGATGAAGAATGCTAATTTGTAGCTTTATACTATTTGTTTTTGTCTTTTGACTTCTTGTTTCTTCCTAAATAGTGCATGAGTAAGCCACCTCTGTTTCATTTTCTATATATCTAGGCTCCACGTAGAGAACCTCTGCTTTATCATATATATCAAAGAACCTGGTCTCAGTCATTAGTGCATTTATTCTGAGCATTTAATCTTGAAAGCTATTGGCCTTTGTGTATATACCTGGTTAATTTGCTACTGCATGAGTGATCCTTGGCATATGCAATGTTTTTCTATAATGTGATTTTCTAATTCTGTTTCCCACACAGATATGCGTGGTTCAGTCCGTTCATCATAGTCCTTTGACCGCTGAATACAGTATCAGTGGGACAACCTATGCTCCTGAAGGTGTTATTTTTGACAGTAGCGGAATGCAGGTAATCATGTTTTCATCATTCAACCCTTTACACCAGGGATGTGATAGGTAAAGCAACTTGCAGGGAATTAGATTGACAAATCAATTTTGTGGCATCCAAAATAGACAAGTTTTAGCCATAAAGCTTTGTAGTTCTATAGAGCTCTCTCTCTCTCTCTCTCTCTCTCTCTCTCTCTCTGATATGCTTTGAGACTTTTAATGTTGACATTACAAAATTTGGATTCACTTTATTCCAGGTTTTATAAGTCTTTGATAGTCATGCAAACTAGTTGTTTATATGAATTTTGAAATCCTTTTTGGATGCTGGAAGTTGATTAAAGGCTCTATGGTTCTGTCTGGTTAAAGTTCTTAATTCAAGGGCATTACTTGTTGGCTGACCTTTTATCTTGATATGTCCGAGGACCAATATGAGCGAGTTTAGTTCGACTGCAAACAATATTTAAGTGTTTATTTGGTGTGGGTCATTTTATTTAGTAGCATACAAAGAATGTACTGCATATGTCTAACCATGGCAGTCAGGATGCCATACTTTCTAGTAAAAAGCAAAATTTCTTATTGAAACCTTGCTTTGATCTTTTATATCCTTTGTTACAATGTAAAGGCCTATCTGTCTTTGTACTTATGGCAAAACATTGATGTCGGTAGCTTATTGCATTCACCCTTCCTGGTTCTACTGTTAGCTATATACCCATGTGACATTTGGTTCTTTTTGCAGCTTGAATTTCCAGCTCAATTGCCTTGTCTTCTTCATATGGCAATGTGTTCAGCCCTTTGCAATGAGTCAGTCTTACAGTATAATCCAGACAAGGGTAACTATGAGAAAATTGGGGAGGCAACTGAAGTAGCTCTTCGTGTTCTGACAGAGAAGGTTGATATGTGCATCTTGCAGTTATAAAACTAGTTGTTTATATCATGTATTCAGTTGTTTTATTCCCCCTCTCCCTGTCTCTCTCTGAGTTCTGTTGGCTCAGTCATTAAGGCTTTATATTGTCTTCTTCCAGGTTGGCCTTCCTGGTTTTGATTCCATGCCTTCTGCTCTGCATATGCTGAGTAAGCATGAGCGTGCGTCATATTGTAATCACTATTGGGAACATCAATTGAAAAAGGTATGATGTTATACATTGGTTTCTTTTTGTACACTTCTTCACTTATTTCTTATATCTCAAAGTTCTTCACATGGAGGATAGGGAACTTCTGTATAGTGTGGTTATAACTAGAGTGAATACCCCAAGCCTCGTGGCTCAGTTGTAAGTTTCCTTTTCCACCAAGGTTTAATCCTTTTAAGGAGGTACGGGGTGGTGAGAGTATGTTACTGTAGCTCACAGTGATTAAAGACAAAGAGTGAATACGTCAATTTAATATGTTGACACAAGTTTCTCCTAGTTCATTTTTTGGTCATTGAATTATTAGGAATACTATTTCCATTTGTAAAAATTTCATTTTTGTTCCTTGTCTTTAATGTTTTTTCTTTCCATTCTTGCTCATACTGTAGTTTGACCTGGCCCCTAATTCTTTTTTTGAATGATAAGTTCTTATTTAATAATTTATTGCCAAAAATCAGAAACAAGTAGTTCGATCATTACTGTGGGGAATCCCTTAACCCAATTTTGTCGCATCCCAAAATTACAATCATCGTTGCCAGAACATGTGGTACCATATTGCCTTTTGTTCTATACACTGAAAGCTTTGAAAACTCGTTCCATATAGCGGCAGCACAAACCTGATAGGACAAGTTATCGTCTGTCACCAACCAGGGCATGAACCAGCCCTAAGCAAGCTCTTGCACCAAAGAGAGCCCATGCAAACAAGCTTTCTTATCAATTACTTACATCTCCAACCTCATTGTTTGACACCAGAAACTAACTCCTGTGAGAACATCCTTGTTGTCTCTTCAAATCTCACATATGGCCATCTTCCATCCAAGGGGATTGCCACATCAGTGTTAATTTTTAAAAAATTTAAGGCGGATGTCTTCCAGCTTCAGAGAATTGGCCATATACAATTTTGTATCATTACAATGTACTTAAAGCATATGACATGCCTCATAAATAATGATTCTTGAGTCTAAAGGTCTGTTTTGAAAGGTTCACAAGTTTCTACTACCATTCATGCTAACAAACAAAACAAACAGAAAGAGTCCTTGCACAATACACCATGCATCCTGTTCACCCAGCCATAGACATCCAGCTTCCCTCTCTCATCAAGAAATACCTCAAATGGACTAATCCAACCTTCTTTTTCTCATTGTGTGCATGTAAGCATCTTGCTGAAATACTTGTATATTAATTATAGTGGTTTACAGTAAGTCTGTAGTTGCGTCAAATTGTGATATTGTGAAGTAGCCTTGTAAACTGATTTAGCAACGTGTTTCTGTTTAATGATCATATAACTGATAGATGCTAGAGTTTTGACATGTTACAGGTTTCTGTTTTGGAATTCTCTCGTGACCGGAAAATGATGAGTGTTTTATGCAGTCGAAAGCAGATGGAGATTATGTTCTCAAAAGGTGCTCCTGAGAGTATTATCTCCAGATGCTCCCATATCCTTTGTAATGATGATGGTTCTACTGTCCCACTATCTCCTGCTATTCGTGATGAGCTGGAGTCAAGGTTCCACAGGTTAGGGTTGATCAATCAATGTCATATCCCTCAGCCTCATATTGGAAAAAAAATGTTGTTTTGAATTAAGGTTCTATTGATGATTTCTCTTTCTCTCTTTCTCTTCTTGTGATGTATGGCCATGTATATCTTGGATAGCAAACATTGTTTAATTTATTGGACCAAGGTGGAAAGTTTTATAAGACAGCAGAAATCTCCCTTCCGCAACTCTAATACATTCCAGTCTTGGTTTTGAATTTTAAGTTGTAAGGCAGTAGTTGCTTATATTCTTTATTTGTTGGTATTAATGTACAATATATGTATCATTTACCGAGATTAGAATCTTATTGTATATATCAAAGTTTGAAGAACCTATTTAATGTTCAAAATGCTTGATTTTATTTTATGAACTCCTGTCTTTATGATCAGCTTTGCAGGAAAAGAAACATTGAGATGCTTGGCACTTGCCTTAAAACATATGCCAATGGGTCAACAGAGTATATCCTTCGATGATGAGAAAGACCTCATATTTATTGGGTTGGTATGCATTCTTGTCAAAAATCAATAAAATATTCACTGTGCTCGTGTTTATGTGAATTTCTGCATATGTCCCTAAATATGCATTGAAAAATTGATACATGATTATGGTTTGAGCGATCCTTAATTTCCTCTGTTTTTTTCCATGAACCAAGCTTTTCACTGTAACCATAGAGAAGACATGGAAGAAATTTGCTACTTTTGTAACTTCTATATGTGAACATCTTTTGAGATTGCCTCTCTTTGAAATTGAATACATGTCTTCACTTTTACACACACACGTCATCCAAACTTTTGTACTGGTTCATGAATGGTCATTTGCTTGTCTCTCCCTGTATTTGCAGTGCACATAACGTCCCTTTTATGCTGCCGGCACATTTTTAGATTTGCATTTTCTTTCTTACAACTCAGTTAGGTTGCTTTTTAATATTTTGTTTACCTTGACTTCTGACTTCAATCAAAGGTTGGAATGCTTGATCCACCAAGGGAAGAAGTAAGAAATGCTATGCTTGCATGCATGACTGCTGGTATACGTGTTATAGTTGTTACTGGGGATAACAAGGTAGTTCAGTTTCCTCCTTCCAATGCATGTTTGTTCCATGATAATGCTTGCCTATCTGATATTGGAAATCACTTCAGTCCACAGCTGAATCACTTTGTCGTAAGATTGGTGCTTTTGATATGTTTGAAGATTTTATTGGACGCTCTTTCACTGCTTCCGAGTTTGAAGAACTTCCTCCGTTACAGCAGACAGTGGCTTTGCAGCGTATGGCACTTTTTACCAGGTGTGTTCTGTGTCATCTGTTGGGACTTCCCAGAACCATTTGCTTCTTTGTGATGTAGTTTTCTGGAGATTCACAAACATCTGTTTCTTTAGGGTTGAACCTTCTCATAAAAGGATGCTGGTGGAAGCATTACAGCATCAAAATGAAGTGGTAAACCTCTTACAATGTAGAATATTTTGCAATCCTATATTCATTCTATCATATACTCAGAAGGAGATGGTGTGTATGTATGTCTGAATGAAAGTTACGCAACAGACGGAGAAATGCAAAGTGTAAAGTCAGGATTCCTTTTAAAGAAGTATTGGCAACTATAGTTATAATGTTGCTGAATTTAATGTACGTTTGAGAGCTAGCATGTACTGAGGACTGGAAGAGAAAAGCTTCAGCTTTCATTTATGTTTGGGACTGTTAACTGGAGAATTAGGGAGGAGTTATTTAAAAGTACAGTATTACAAGGAGAATATCAAGACATACATGGCATAATGCAGTGTCATTTTTATACCCTAATACCTTTTGTGTTTATAATAAATCTATAGGCCCACCAGTCGAAGATTTATTCTGTGATTATAGAAGTATTTGTTGTTTCTTTTTTATATGTTCTTTTCTGGATTGCTAAGGTGGCTATGACTGGCGATGGTGTCAATGATGCACCTGCGTTAAAGAAAGCTGATATAGGAGTTGCAATGGGATCTGGAACAGCAGTTGCAAAGGTACTCAAAATGCTCTCTTATTGATGGAATACTATATTTCATAATGGTAATATAGGACCATAAACCATGGTTTTTGTTGTGGATCATGCTTCAACAACCTGAAAAATCAATGCCACATCCTGTTATGACCCAATGGCAACAAATCTTAACATATAAGGTTTTAGTAGCTCTGAACATAATTGGTGTTAGACTGATTCAAAAGTCTCACTTTCCTTGTAAACTCTTTAATTTTT
>JAOQMM010000006.1:3868277-3903854 GCA_027563515.1 Erythroxylum platyclados
GGTTTTAGTAGCTCTGAACATAATTGGTGTTAGACTGATTCAAAAGTCTCACTTTCCTTGTAAACTCTTTAATTTTTTGGACTTGTGATTCCTCCGAATTACACATATTATTGCTATTTTCATTCCCTTGTCCTGAAGCTAAATGTCACGATGTCTGAGTCAACTTATTGTTGTCATTAATTTTTTTTTTTTTGTAAACATTTTCGTTGTTCCTGTCTAAATAAATGTCAGTCTCTGTGTAATGTAAAGCAATTAGATGGTTATCACTTTCTCTTTTTGCATAGCTGTTCCGTGCATGATTATTCAGTCAATTCTCGTCGTGCAATATTTCTCCCATTCTCTAACAATCTTTATTCTTGGCATACCAGAGTGCTTCAGATATGGTTTTGGCTGATGATAATTTTGCTTCAATTGTTGCGGTAATCTAGTCTCTCTCTTCACAGAACAGTTCCATTAGTCTTGTTTTTTACAGTGAAATAATCAACTGTTCTTTATTGGATTGCCTATTTTCTATGGGCAATATAATTTACTTGTGCTGTGAACCAGAAACAAATTAAATATTATGGTTGGTTAAGAGTAATACCATTGTAAAACAACCATGAGAAGATAAAACAAAATTGTTTATGTTTTCAAGAATATGCTTCATTTGACTTCTTCATGGTTTCATTCCTAGACAGGCTGTAGCAGAGGGAAGAGCTATATACAACAACACAAAGCAATTTATAAGATACATGATCTCCTCAAATATTGGTGAGGTTGTTTGCATCTTTGTGGCAGCTGTACTTGGGATACCTGACACCTTGGCCCCAGTAAGTTTTTATCTATCTGAATATTTTGATCTGATTTTGACTATCTCCTTTGTTGCGAGATAAATGAAAGAAACTAAGAGATCATGACTCTCTTTTTATGCGAGATAAATGAAAGAAACTTAGAGATCATCTCTGCCATATCTGTCTCTTTTGTTTTTATGTATGCCAAATTGGAGCTGCATTTTAAGAAAAAAAAATTTAAAGAATGTTTTGGAAGCCGTGATACATCTCCCTTTCTTATTGCTATAAATCACATATCAATGCCTTTCATTTGTGGGCGTGGGTTTTCTTCTTGTTGGAGTTATCTGCTTTCTTCTATAGTATCTTAAGTGCACATGTTAGGTCTTTCTGTGACTGCTTGCAGGTTCAGCTGCTCTGGGTCAATTTGGTTACTGACGGCCTGCCTGCTACTGCTATTGGATTTAACAAGCCAGACTCTGATGTAATGAGAGCCAAACCTCGCAAGGTATGGGTTTTATTACCAGGCAACACTGCTGTTCTTATCTTTTTATTTCTTATCATTCTTTTCTTAACTATGTGATTGCAGGTGAATGAAGCTGTGGTCAATGGGTGGTTGTTTTTTCGTTATTTGGTTATTGGAGGTAATTTAAAATTTCATGCTTGTCATATTGCTGCTTATCTGTAAATTTTGTTCAATGTTGATATAGAGAGGGCAGAACGGGGTGGCAGTGTCGCAAATTTCTTTCGAACCTTTTTTAGCTTTAACATAAATTTTCTACCTTTTTAATGTACCACATATTGATTACTAATAATTATAGGAGAACTTCCTCATTCGAAGTTATGCATTCTATATTAAAACATTGTATTTTATGATCTTGAAAAGTATTTTGTGCGACATTGTGATTGTCAACTACCTAAAATGTGTGGCATATATCCCTTTGTGCAGCCTATGTTGGTCTTGCGACAGTTGCTGGGTTTGTGTGGTGGTATATGTACTCTGAAAATGGTCCAAAACTACCATATAGTGACTTGGTAAGAGAATACATTTCAATTATAAAGGGTTGAAGATTTTCTATGCATGATTACACATTTAGTGTGCTTGATTACTCTTATGTGTTTATTTTAATTGGTGGTGTTTTCCAAATTATTTGTTGTTAGCTTCCTTGAATATTTTCCGTTTTTTCTTTTATCATCACATTGCCTTCTTCACATTATTGAGGTTTAGCTATTTCATTCTACAGCTTGGCTTTTCACTGTATAGTGGCAATTTTTAATTGTTATTTGCACTCTCTGGTTTGTTTTCTTGCAAGTTATTTTCCTTGCTCTTAAAATTACTTAGTTCTTTCATGATGCTAATGATGTTTGTTATTCTTGTCTATAAAAAGATTACATTTGAATGCTGCTCATTGTGATGTTCTTGGCTCCCATTCTGAAGTTCTTATTGCTTTTATTGATTGTAGATGAACTTTGACACTTGCTCAACAAGGAAGACAACTTACCCTTGCAGTATATTTGATGATAAGCATCCTTCAACCATGTCCATGACAGTGCTTGTTGTTGTTGAGATGTTTAATGCCTTGAATAATCTCAGTGAAAACCAGTCCCTTCTGTGAGTATTAAGTTTGATTTCCTGTATGCTAAAGAGTTGTTTCTCAAATTCAGATCTTTTTCATTTCGATTCATTTAGGAGGTAACCCAATTATACATCGCATGGTTCCTATTAGTAGTTAGGTACACTTCCCTGCGTGTGTGTAATCTCATCTAAATAATCTTTTTGTTTGTTAGAAAGTTCTTGATCATTTAATTTTGCTATATTCCCAGATTAGAAATTGTCTTTTAGGTTGAAAAAGGAAAGGAAAATTCAATTGGATATTAGTGTTGACATCAGCTTTTGACATTAGTTCACCTATCATTGTCAGTGTTATTCCTCCTTGGAGCAATTTATGGCTTGTTGCTTCAATTATCTTAACCATGCTACTTCACGTGCTAATATTATACGTGCATCCGCTATCCATACTTTTCTCAGTAAGTTGTTTTTTTTCGAGTTTCCCTCTCACATTCATTTTGGAGCAGTTTACTTTCACCTCTAGTATCCAACTTATTGTTGATGTGCAATATGGTGTCATGCAGGTAACTCCATTATCTTGGGCCGAGTGGACTGTTGTCCTATATCTTTCATTCCCTGTATGCGGTGACTTTCAATCTTCCAGTTTACCAATTATTAAATTATATGATTTTTATTCTTCAACCAATGATATCATTTACGTAATTACTCGTTTATGTTTAGGTTTCTTTTCCCTTAAACGATTTCTTTGCTCATCAGTTGTCCATGTTACATGCAGGCATGAATGCCTATGATCAGGGTTACCCACTGTCTGTTTTCCAGTCTTATGAAATTCCAAGACAAAACTTAGCTTGTGTTACTCGTTAACTGAATAAGTCTTCTGTGTCTTCTTTTCTTAATTTTCCTTTAGATTGTTATTGCATGGATCTAGCCTTAAAGACAACAAGAGGAGGGGTGAGGCGTTGAGGAAGTAGAGGTTTTGTTTAGTCACTGGGGGTTGCTAGTGCTCAATACAATAGTTTCAAATAGTGACTGAGTAGGCAACTAAAAAATCATAAACGATAACAGCTGTTTCTAAAAGTGCCTCTCTCATTTTTATATCTTTTGATGAATCTTGCTTGTGAATTCTCCTGATAATGGTTATTGATGTTTTGGATACCTTTATGAACTCCCCTTCCAAGAACTGATGTTATGTATTCGCTGTAGGTTATAGTCATTGATGAAGTCCTAAAGTTCTTTTCAAGAAACTCCAATGGTAATGATCTATTCTTCATCTCACCTTTAATTTATTGCCAATGTGAGTATTATCTGTCTCCAATAGGAAAATCATATCAAACCAATACTATAAGAAAATTGCTGATATGGCTTCCTCAAATGCTAGTTGTGCCCTTTATTCAGATTATCAACCACATTTACCTTTTATCTGACCTGTTAACTAGAAGATAGATCTTGGTCTAGGCATAACATAGATCCATACTCATGGTAGAAGATGAATGGGAGTAACTTTGTATAGTAATTAAAGAATTGATTTCCAACAGTTAATTTGGATGTCTGCACCCCTGTTGTAGGCATAAAGTTCAGGTTCAGATTCAGGCGGCGTGATGTACTTCCAAAAAGGGAACTGCATGATAAATAAAGTGGGAGCATATATGATCGTACTGGAAGATATTCACACCTTTAAACCTTTTGCTGGAATAGATTCAAACTACCTTTCTTCGGTTTCCTTTTGTATTTATTGCCTGCAAGTGGAAGTTACGGAAGGGGATGCTGAAAAACAACTTTTGATACGGCAGAATTGAGTTATCGTTCCCTTCTTTGAAGATGCCTCATCATGTTGTAGTAAATAGTGACCAGGCCTGGTTCTGTAAGAGCTTTTACCCATCAGTTGTCGCTTGATGAATTGCGGCACTCTCTAAAGCTCTCTTCGGGCCTAGGCAATGGTAGCATTCTAGAATGTTTGTATCATACACCCTTGCAAGTCACTCCTGCTTTGCTAACCTAAGCGTCATGTCATAATCTTACGATTCTTTTAATGGATTTAATCTTATTCCTTTTTTCGTTTTCTTTTTGATGGAAATCATCTGAGCTTTTAGAGTCTTTTCTTGATTCATTTGCGGAAATAATAATAATAATGAGAATGAATATAATCATTATAAGTATGATGGTTGTTTACGACAGAGGAATGATTACCATTATCATTAATAGTAGTTGGTATGTTAAAAATTTTGAGAGATAAAAATTTATTAAATTTTTGTTTTACATCAAATTGTAATATAGTGTAATGAATTATATTTAATTTTAATATATTTTAATTAATTATATTGTTTTATTAAAAATTCAAAATTCAAAATTTGTTAAAATTTTGTTTTATACCAAATTTTAATTAATTATATTTAATTTTAATATATTCTAATTAATTATATTGTTTTGCTAAAAATTAAAAAATTAAATTTTTGTGTTTACATAAAATTTAATATATTTTAAATAATTATACTTAATTTAATATATTTTAATTAATTATATTATTTTTTAAAAAAAAAACCTGCCACGGGATGACAAGGAGTGTCACGCCAGTAATACTTGCGTATTACACAGGAATAACTTTCATTCTTTTCATATTCGGTACAGAGTATTGCCCTAAAAAGTATATAAAAATATTATTTATATAATAATAATATATAATCAACAATTTATTTTTTATTTCTTATCTATTGATATGTTCTGAAATCTATTAACTAAACAACCACTAAACAACACCCTTAATCTTTTTCTGATAAATTCTAGATCTGCACATGTTTAGTAATATTTTTATTTTTTACTTTACTCTTTTGTCAGTTTTCGTGCGGGAGTTTATAAAAAAATATTTTTAAAAAAGTAGGTGCTTTTATCTTCTTGTTAGAATAATGCTGCTGAAGTTTCACTGCCCATTTCAAGAGAGTGACTAGTCAACTACAGAATATCAAATTTGGAGACGATTTTCTAGATATGATAAAGATGTTTTTGTTCTTTTCTTTGTCTGTTTCGGGTGGTTGAAACTTAGGCTTCAGTGGTGGTTGCTTCTCTGACATTAGAGCAGCAAGCAATCGCAAGATACAGGAGATTGATTGACCCACTGCCTTCTTACGTCTCTATCCTATCCGTCCTAATTGTTTTGCGTCTAATTTTGGTGGTTATTAATTAAATTTTATTATAAATAATAAATAATAAATGTATTGTTGAGTCCTTAATTATGTTGTGCTTGCCTTCAGCTGATAATCACTCCAAAAAGATAAATACTGGGAGAGAAGAGAAGCCTGTAAGGCCACAAGAGAACAGGCATGGTCACTTTTACTAACAAGAAATTTATGTGGGAAAATAAGATGTAATTTGCATTATTGCGAGCTCTGTAATTGACATTTGCAAGGCTTCTCATCTGTTTTTTGTCACTACTAATTGACATTTACAAGACTGATCTGGCTTGAAAGGAGGATATGAAAGATAGCATTGTTGAAGAAAGGGATTTTGTTATAGAATGTTCAAAATCAGGTGACACGAGGCCGTTCTGGCCATACATAAGTAATCCGAGCTCACTTCGTCCACTTCCATTTGCTGTATACTTCTATAAGGAAAAAAAAAATTTGTAAAAAACATAAAGAATTTGACCATTAAAGGCAAGTAAAAGTTTACAGGCTACCTCTAGCATATATGGTTGTGATGCTAGTTAACATACATTAGTTAAGAATCAAAATGGCAAAATAGCAACCTTCTTATACATTAAAGTAGTTAAATATTCTACATTCTTGCCCAGTATTCATAGTTTTGTAATCTGTTCTTGTGAATGTTGGGGTAAATTCAAATTTGTTAGAGCAGGTTCTGTTGAAACAGCTCCTTGGTTAATCGCCAATTTTGAAAAAAACGAAAGCTTCTTTCATTTCAAACGGCCTTGACGACGAAGGAAAGAGTTAGACATAAGCACTAGCTGATATCATCATTTGAGAGTTCAAACTAACAGCTCCACAACTTGATCAAGCTCCATTCGGTAGTTGCTAATGTAACATTTGTGCAGAATTGATATCTAGCTAGATTTAACAAACTCACATTAGAAAAACAAGTGATCATGACTTTCTTCAACTTTTAGACACAGGATGCACCAGTTTGGCATGTGAAGAAATCTCTTTAACCTATCCACCATTGGCAATCTTTCTTTCATAGCTGTCCAAAGTGTGAAGGTTGCTCAGGGATGGTATCTTTTGATCCAAACTAGTTGAGACCATGGAGTTGTAATGAAATTCCTTTACGAGAATTGCCAACAAGATTGATTGGTAAAGACTCCTTGATTGGTATGTTTCGATATAACAGTGTCTTCCCTTCCTAGCAAACTGTTTTGTTGAATTTCATAGTAAATCTGACTAGGGATTGCTGTTAGAGTGAATAGAGTTCTGTCTCTTAGAGCATCGGAAACTGTCACCTTTTGGTTGAGAAGTGGTTTAAGGCTGCCCATCCAGTTATCAAACCAAAAGTTGGCTTGCTTCCCGTCTCCTATTAGATTATTAAATTCATTCCTCAAGGCCCTTGTTTTCAATACAGCCTTCTAAGTGGTAGTTGAGTGAGTTGGAATTTTAACTTCCAAAATACTTCGTTCCTTGATGAAGAAGCTATGCACCCATTTACGCCAAAGAGTTTGTTTATCTATGAACAATCTTAAAGGTCTTTTGGCTAACATGACAAAATTCATTAGTTTTAATGAAATGATCCCCAGTCCACCTCTGTTCTTAGGAAGACATACCTCTTTCCATTGCATTCTAGCCCTCCTCGTTTGTTCCTCATTCTCATTCCATAAAAACTTGTTACAAATCCTCTATGTATTCTTAGTGGTTTTCTTAGAGATGGTCAAGCGTGCAGCCCAAAACTTGGTAATATAGTTTATTACCACATAAATTAGCTAGATCCCTCCTACAGTGGATAACATTTTGGAGCTCCAAGAAGCCATTATGTTTTTAACTCTTTCAATAAGCAGGAAGAAGTCGGCAGAAGTAGGATTGGAGGTGGATATTGCCAAGATAAACTATCAGGAAGGTTTGATAATTGAAACCCGTAATGTCTTTAATACTTGCTTCATTCTCAAGAGCATATTTAGACAATATGAAACCACTCTTTGCACAATTCACAACTAAGTCAAACAACTTACTGAAAATTTTCAAAGCTTTTATTAGTGCGAAGACTGAAAGGGGATTTACCTTGGATAAGAGTAGAAGATCATCCGCAAAGCAAAGGTTAGTGATCCTCTACCTTTTGCATTTAGTGTGGGATTTGAAGGTTTTTGTATGCTCCACAATATCTTTTATGGAGTTGGGCATTCTCAAAACTTTTAATGCTTAAAGAAATCCTAAGTTTGCATGTCCGTGAGCTCCATGGTAGAATATCACGAGGATGATCTTGTTTGTTTGTTTGTTTGTGATTTTTGTCCATTTCACTTTTCTCTACCCTAAATAAAAAGTTGGATCTGTGTACAATTAAGTAACCCAATTTCAATTTTGGTATGATTTGGTACGCGAAATATTAGCTCCAAGTCAATTGAAGACACCATAAGATTACAAGCAGACAGCTTGAAACGCTTTTGACTATAAATGAGGACACATACATGACATTTAGTATGACACGTTTGATTGTATATATAATTTTTCACTTGCCACTATTAGCAGTCTTCAGTAAAAATTTGAAATTAAATTGGATTTAGAATTAAAATGAAATGCTCAAAAAAAATTTGAAACTTAGTCAATTTAAAAAGGGGTCTAGATAAGAAAAAAAAATACTATAATTTATTAGTTATTTATGTTAAAAATGATAAATAAAAATTTTAAAAATTAATATCATATAATATTTTTCAACGAATTTAACATATTAAAATATTTTAAACTACGTAAAAATCATAAAGATATTTTTATATTTTTAGAGGAAGACGTCACCTTAATAGAGCAAGGTCTAAGGCAATTTATTTCCTTTTGTACACTTGCTGACTGTCAACGTACTTTGGTACAGTGATCGTACCTGCTGACAGTCAACGTACATTTGGTACGGTAAACATGTTCGGGGGTCGAAGGCTTACTTAATGCTTATTCCGAGTGGTTCTGCACGTAACTAATTATAGCTCTATCCTTAAATCATACATCCCCAAGTTAGGAGTTCCCAATAATAGCTCTAAATCTATATTCAGACTCCAATGTCTGTGTGGAGGCTCTGGATACGTAGTTAAATAGGCTCCTCAAGTATCCACCTTGAATACATGGCCAAAGCTTCTGGTCTCGTGTACTCCGGAGCGGTGTGACCTGCTCCCTGCAAAAGCCAGAAGGACCAGAGATGATCACACGGAAAGAGAAAAGAGGAAGAGAATAAATCCCTTCAATTACCTTTAAAGTCGCAAATGTCAACCTGTTAGAGTAAGTCCTCGTGTATCTGCTCAAGTTCAAATGCATTAAAAAAAAAAAACCCGTGTGAAACTAATGATCTTGAAGTTGCAGGAAAACCCTTCTACTTGCCAAATAAAAAAAGTAAAACAGAGGTTTAGATTTGGTACAGACCCTGCAATTTGGCCATTGGCCCACCATGGTCGCCAATCGTCAACAATGGAGTAGTTTAAGGACCTTATCCATTCCTGAGTTCCGACATATGGTACAGTCATATCATGGTCACCACTGTTTCAGATTCAATTCCCAGATGTCAATGTATAGTTCACAAACTCCATGAAGAAAGTAGTGTATATAAAATGTAATACGGGGAGTGAAAACCTGTAGACTAGTATCCGGTAACCTTTCTTCCCAAGGTATGCATGATACTCTGTGCTGCTCTGGATGTTATTTTCATAAGATATTCCATAATTGCATCTCAACCATTGCCCTATACTCCCCTGCTTAAAGTTATTAGTCTTCGTTTTACTGTCTTGTCTTTCTCATGATTTTGTTTTAAGACTTTAAGTCTGAACATAACACTTACATACCTCTCTTATATCAAGTGCTTTGCGGACATTTTTGTCATCCATCCAATACTTACAGAGTAGATATGCATAATTCTGAAACAACATGCGACAATGTGAAACAAAGAATATCATGATGTTATTTATAGGGTAAGTTTGGACTACTTACTCGACAGCCAATTGTAGGAAGTATCTGTTCCAAATGAAAGTAATCTCGAGAAAGAGACCTTCTCTTAAGCATTTGTTCTGGCCTTGGGGAAGCAAAACCGCAAATGGGCTCCAAAATATGAACAGGGTTTATCGCAAATGTACACTGGAAGGTTGTGAACACAACCGTATGTATGTCAACCAACATATGTCTGATAATAATCCTTCGGACAGAAACATAGAAAGGGTTTTACCTTACCTGGTAATATTTCATCACATGTTTCATACACTCGGCGTTGCTTGGATCAGGGTTGAAATAGTTGTTCCCGCAACTATTCTTCAATAACTGGAACAAAGTACAAATTGTCAAGTATTGCACCAATTACGAGCAATACTGGTTGCAAAATACAATGGCAAGATGAACTGAGACTGCATTGCTCGTTTTGCAATTTAAAGCCTCTAATACAAATTCTAGTTTGTGATGATTAATCGTATTCTACTTTTGAGCCTTGTGACTTCAGATTAATTAGTGAGTGTTTGGGATCATCACCTGGTATAGTTCATCAGAAATAAGTCCCACCCGATGAGCATATGGAACCCTGGAGTTGTAATCCACCGTAGAATCTGTCGAAGGGTTTCCAACTAGGACTCCCTGAAACCGTCCAATATGAAAATTAGTAATTCTAGATTAAACTACTAGTACTAGGGGTTTTGCATAGAGATTTGAAGATGAAGGACACTTATGAAGTCCTTCAATTTTCATGTTCTTTCATATCCTTTTAAGGGTGGAATCAAATGTATCATACATTACTCCTGACTAGTGAGTACTCACCTTGAGGTTTATTGGTGGTGTGGTCCCGGCCTCGTTTGCTGCATTACCAGAAAATACATTACCTTAACAATCAACAAACAAAGAACAAAGGGCACTGTGCTTCAGCTTCATCAATTTTATGCATACCATCAGAGATATGTTTAGCTATAGCTGGGACCGTGAGGCCAGCGTAGGAATCTCCACCAACATAGAGCGGATTTGAGATAAATTCTGGATGATCTTTTAGCCACTGCAAGAATAACGCCAATCCAAATAAGATGTATATCAGTATGAAACAAGAATAGTAAAAAACTGTTATACAATCCCAAACTAGTTTCAGGGGCTATATGTATTACCCTCCTCAGAAATTCGTCGGCGTGAGAGACTGACAAGTAATCGCTCGAATGAAAAGCACGGGGTGTTCTTCCATAGGAATATCCAGTCCCAACAGGGAGATCCATAAATATTATGCTGGATACCTGAAACCTCATCAGTCAGTATATTTACATATCAAGAGAAATAACTCTCTCTATATGGTTACCAAGTGATCTGATCACCTTTGTCCATGTGTATGGATTGTAGATCAGTGTGGGTAAGCTCCCGTTGTACTCCACAACCTTGAAATTTAGTGGACCTACATCGACATAATGACCATCGATCAACTCCAGCAGCTGTTTTTAGCTTGTAATTTGTTTATTACATGCAAGAAAATACCCCCCAGAAAAGCTGAAGTCCCTTTGGATCAGTTTTGGTCTTTGTTTAATAAGATATTGTCATGATCTGAACTAATTGTTCATAAAGATCTGTGGAGAATTCAGAACTTTGAGAATCTTCTTGTCAAGTCCAAAGAAATCCAAATTGATATAAGGTATTATACATTAAAAAACGAGTAGAATTCGCTCAGTTCATTCGCAAACTACACAGAAACTTGTCTCAAACAAAGCAACTTGGTTCTTATAATCCTTACCAATTTCAAAAGCAAGACCTGAGAAGCCAGAACATCCAGGGCCGCCAGTCAACCAGAATACGAGCGGGTCTTCTGAAGCATTCCTTTCTGACTTGACAAAGTAGTAGAAGAGCTGCACGTCCTCTGATTCTCCGACACCAATATAACTGAAAATTGTCCATTTTACAAACTGTAAGTAAACAACTTCCTGATATAACTCTGATCAGTATACCATCTTCCTGAAACTAAGATAAGTTAACAAAACTAACCCAGTTTCAAAATGAAAAGGAAGTGGCCCTTGAAAACCAGGAAGCAGATTAACCAATGAAGACGCTGCTAGTTGCAGCCAACAGTGTAACAACATGAACAAAACATAAAAACTCGGGTTGTTCATAATTCTGGAGGTTGCCATGACCAAGTGTTTGCTTCTCTTTTTTCAACAATAGAATGCAACTTCAGGCATATATAGTCTTCTGGCAATAATTATGGAGAAGCCGTAAGGGATTGCAACTTTGACGGAAACGAACTATAGTGTGAGGTTTGTAATAAAAGAAGTACCGTCGTGATAAGGCGACAGGAGCAAGAATAAGAGTGTTCCAGTTGATGTCTTTCGCTATAAAACAATAGTGTCGAGTCATATTTTATGACCAAGAAGACAAAATTTGGAAATTTTGGCCAATTGCAAATTGCTGCAGGCTGTTGTTTCTTAATAATTTCAAGTTGGTGGTCCATTTTGGTGTGTAGTCACTGGTCTTCTTTTTCTGTGCATGTAAGTCCACAGGACTAGGGTTCTGGTTAATATGGAGGTCTAGGATAGTATCATGTGGTGGGTAATATTGGAAATGGACCCCTTCCTTCCCCCTTGACTACTACATACTTCTAAGGATTCTTAGTAATCTGTCCAATGTATTACTTGAGGATTGTATTGACGTGGCCTGGCTATGGAATGTTCCTATCCTTAATTAGGGAGGATTGTATTGACGTGGCCTGGCTATGGAATGTTCCTATCCTTAGTTAGGGGTATCCCCTCCCTTTTAATCAAAAAAAGAAAAGAAAAGAAAAATCATTTATATGTAACAGTTTCCAGTGAAGCTGAATGAGTCCCAAGAACAAAAACAAAACACTCGGGAGGGGTCTAGGACTAGGGGTTGCGTCTTCCTTTGGACTTTGCTACACATTTTTGTTGATCAATTTCAATGGTAGATAAAATATTCTTTACAATTAGGTAAGGAGATTCACTTGATTTTGTCTTTTGCTAATTTGTTGGTAAGCGACAAAAACTAAAATAAATCGTAGGTTGCAATGATGATAATAAAAAACATGTTATTAACAGCTCAGCCATCGTAATTGGGAACCAATTGTCAACTTCTATAACGAGATGAGTTAAGAACGATTGAGTTAAGAACGATTAACCCGTTAATAATCTGAACTCCTATTTATTATGTCAGACTTTTACCATTTTCTGGGATTATGTCAGACTTTTATATCAGTTTAGATTCTCTGTGTACCTTATTTCAGCTCTGTTCCGTGTCAAAATTTGGCAAAGAAAAATAGAGTTGAAACGTAGTATTGGGTATCCTCTGATGCCGACTTTTATGTACGTGAACATAAGCCCTAAATTAGTGTTAAGAGTACGATGAAAGGTGATAGTCATTTCAGTTCCCTATCCAATGTCAGAAACATCCTCGTAAATACCAGAGAAACTAAAACTAGGGATAAGTACAGGAAAAAGTAAAATTGAAGGTAAAGAACACCTTATTTGCACAGGTTGAAATGCCAAGGAGTAAAAAATTAGCTTAAGGTATACAGCTAATAATCGCTCCTTTTATGACCAAAATCACCGTTGCATGGTGTAAAAGCTCCACTATCTCTTTTTCATGCTTTCTTGTTAAGAAGAAAACTATACTTAAGTACAAGCCATATCAAGGTAATTCTTCAACAGGTGTCCACAATCATTCTGTTTTCAGGACCTGAACTGTCAGCAACTTTCTCCACGTCCATAACGATGGTTTCTTCATCTCTTTTCATCCTCTACCCTCTCAACTTTCAATTTCTACAAGAAATGTCAACAATGCTCCACAGGTATTAACAATAGATTTTGAAGTGCGAGTAAGTATCGCTGTAAATTTTCAAAGACAGGACAATCACATACCTTTGTAACCAGAGGTGGGTCGCTTGACATTCTAGAAAACATTTTTGAGTAAAGCTTTGCATCCCTCTTGTTGCTTTCAACCTGAAGTTGTTTGAGAGTCTTTTGAAGTGACTTGATCTCCCTGAAAAGGGAACAATAAAAGTGAATGATACAAGATGGTGCATTTTAGCAGTAATAATGTCTTCCAATACCTATTATGAGGGTCCACCTCAAGTGCTTTCTTGATGTCCAATTCAGCAAGGAAGAGATCAGCAGTTTGTATGTACGCTTGTGCCCTCCTGTACAGAGCTTTTACATTGGTGAACTCGATATTTAGAACCTGAGGAGCATCAATAATCCATCATATTACTTTTAGTAAACTTGGGAGATCCCATACGCAAAGATATCTCAGCATTCACCAGCGTCAACTGCAAAATACTTCCATAAGTCCCACCCAAATGTGTGACAAGCAAACTATTTGGTGATTTGCTTTTAGAAGTTCTAGAAAGATACTGAAAATGCTTTTACTTTTAGCACTTACCTTTGAACATAGCTCGATTGCTTTGGGAAAATCAACAAGTTTAAGACAACAAGCAGCACCATTCAGCCAGCAAGATACTCTTAATGCTTTAACTACCTTTTCCTCATCATCCCCAAAGGATGATTCTTCTCCAACATAGTCAGCCGCCTGATGGAAGGAGGAAAACATTACTCGAAAAGTACTCGAAATTTCTGAACATTTACACCTAGGGAACATAATTTGGGAATTTTTCCAAATTTCTAAAACCAAGTTACCTTATCATACTTCTTCCATGCTCGTTCATATTTTTCACCTTTAAATAATAGATTTCCTTCTTCCTTTTTCCTTCCAGCGGCCTCAATTTTATCCTGATTATTCATCTCCCACGATGCTTTCTCCTGTAAATCAACCATCAGAAAATATGCAGATAGGATGACCCATGTTACATAATAAAACACCTCAATAGTTGTTTAGGTTGAAGAGGTATGGAAGGATGCAGAGTTAGCGAGTACTTTGTATTACATGATCATTGCAAAGATAGCCGAGCATACTCTTTTTACCATACTGCATAATCACACAAGCAGTACCTTAACAAAATCTAACATTTCAGCTTCATAAGCCAACAATGAATTTGGGGGCACAGTAGCAAGATCTTTCTTCACTTCAACACCTCCAAAACCATATTCAGGACTTATAGTTATGATTGCCTGCTCGCCTTTCTTCATTGTTGCTGCTGCTCTGTCTAAACCAGAGATAACTTGTTCTACATATATAAAAGCAAAGGTATTTCATTCCCAGATCTTCTTAATGACCAAAGTAAAAGAAGCATATGAGATAAACTAACCTTCATCTGTCAGAAATTGCAAAGGCTGCTCTCCATCAACTCCTTTCTTTTCAAATATAGTTCCATCTTGTAACTTAGCCGTATAGCTAACTGCACCATGAATTATCTAAACGATAAACATTGTTGGTCAAGGTACAATCATCTATTACGAATTTAGGAAGCTACACTTTTCATGAGCAAACTTCCAACAAAATTAATTGGCAGATTGTCTCACTACATATGAGATGTATAGGTTCTCTTCTACTAATAATATAAAACTTGGAGCCTTCACTTACTGTTGATTCCATCATAGAGAATCCAAGTAAGCAGTATGAAATGCCACAAAGGTAGTTGCTAAAATAACGGCATGTATTAATCAATGCACTTACCAATCACAGCTGCCCCTTCATTTGCAACAAAGGTGCCCTCTCCCTCTTTCAGGATTTTTTTAAATACTTTGCCATCGCCAGTAACATCAACAACAGGCTTAAAGGAGACCAACTCCAAATCAAGGTTCACTACAGAATTTGGTGGAATCGGATTAATGATTCCATCACCAACATCTTTCCCTTCTCCCCCGAAAGCATCTGCATTTTGTTCCCACTTAAAGGTGTAAGCGTGAAGGCCCTTGGAGAGCAACCAACTTAACGATTTCAACCAGATACACATTGCCATACCATGACAACAATGGAACTTGGACGGCAATATTTGCCTCTTGTGCCCAAATCCCACAGAAGGATTATCATAACCACAGTTATATGCCATAAATGAATTTATAGATGACATTACTACCTATGCAATAGGCTAGCAGCTTTGGGAACACATAAAATAAAGTCTCAACAGACAGAAATATCAGCAGGAATGGGATAGATCAACTCTGATATTGACTTTGCATAACAATTTACACACAATGTAAGAGAATGTTGTAGCAACATCAATGAATCAATGACAACTCCAAAGGGTGGCTTGTTAAGCCATTACTTGCAGAAATGAAATTGAATATTAGTTTTGAACACCGTAAAGACGGTTACCTTTTCAACTCCACATTGATTAAGAAAAAATACTTTCTTGAAGCTCACCCACAAGCAAAAGTCTCCTATCTTCTATATCATAATAGGAAAGATAATGAAATTGGAGATGTCAGCTATAACTTAAAAGACAAATATCATGAGTTTTGCCTCCCCTTTAAGATCACACAATTGTTTATTACTGCTCAATACTGGAATTAATCTGATCAAAAGTAACTAAAACTAATCATTTGAAATAAATACATAAACATCAAAGAAGAAAACAAAAGACGAATGAGATATAGGATATTTATTTACAACAGTGATGCCACGTACATTGACTCTGAACAATTAATTTAACCTTCTCTCCTCCTTTCATGGTTATGATAGCTTTCGGCAATGCAGGAAACAGATGGCCTGTATTAAATATAATGATTAGTCAACAGTCTGCAGAGATCAGCATCATCCAGAAATGACTGATATTGTGAAATATTTACCATATAATTCTATTCATAAGCATTACCATCTTTAACATGAAATTCAATCCCTTCCTCCAATGTACTGGCAACAATTGTACCATCAGCAAGTGTCACCTGATACTTCACTGCATCAACACCACACCAGTCTGCTGGGACACATTAAGACCAACAAGGAAACAAAAGCATATACATAACGAAAGATCAATGTACCAAGAACTTCATCTAAGTCACCGGGATGCTCCATCCTCTGTCCTTTCTCTATAATTTTCTTAATAACACCACCATCTTTGGTCACATCCACCACTGTTATCCAAGAAACCAATTCAACCTCAAATTGAACAACCGAATTTGGAGGCACGCCCTCCCGACCAGCAACTCCATAGCCCATCTCAGGAGGTAAAGTAAGCAACGAACGTTCACCCTTTTTCATGGTAATAACTCCATGATCCAACCCAGTCACCACTTCACCTGTTAAAAAACACAGAGAAAAATCAAGCAAAAGCAGAGCACCAACTAAAACTACCGAATTCAACCAACCCCAAGAAGATACAAAAATGTCTCACCTTTACCCAGTTTGAGAGTGACCGGTACATTTCTATCTCTTGTAGATTCGAACTTCGTCCCATCAAGCAAAATTCCCACATAATGAACTGCATTTTAAACTCATTCCATTAAAACTAGAAATGTAATACATCATAGAAACAGATTAAACGCATATCAAAGACATCTGCGATTATAAATAAAGGATCTTATTCATGCATATATGTGGGTACCAGTAACTTCATCGTTGAACTCAGGGGTCTCCCAGCCAACCCCTTTTTTGAGTAGCAGCTTCTTGATTCCAGAGTTATTAAGCTCTCTCTCTTCACCTACTTTGAGAGGCGGCGCCGATTCGATCACTTCCCCTGGTTCCTCGTCAAGCTCATCTTCGTCCTCAATTTCCGATAACCGTGTCCTCATTTACCAGCTGCTCTCTCTCTCTTGCCTCTATGAACGTAGCAGTTTCTGGACAATTCGATTTATGCCTTGTCAATGGAAAGTATGTGGCGGGAGGGACAATATTCTTTTTAGCTTAAATAGTATCTTCTTATCACGTAAAAGTCACCTTGACTCCAACTTGATTTGATAAGATGATCTTCGTCCAGTTCAACCTTATTTTGGACGAAGGTCTAAGCTATTTAAAATAATCTTTATAAGGTATGACTTCTAAACTAATTTTTATTTTCACATCAGATATTACCTTATGGTTTAAAAAGTTACAGTCTAAGTATTCAATATTAGTTATGTTTAATTTAAAATTTTTCGACTCCAATATATCCTTCCAAAGTTTTAGCTTAGTATTGACATTGTTTTTATTTCATCTACTAAAACAATGTCATCAATAAATAAATACCACGGAATATCCTTAGTGTAACCTGATATCGATAGAGAAATGATCTATATGTCCTGTTGTTATCCTTACTTTAGTTTAAATACCTTCATACATATCCCTAATAACCAATATATAGATCATTTAAACTCTCTTAACTTCTAAATCCCTACACATGACTTCTCTAGATACCTTGTCACAAGCCTTCTCTAAGTTAATAAAAACCATGTATAATTTCCGTTGTCTTTCTTTGTAACATTCCATTAATTGTCTGAAGAAATATATGGCTTTTATCGTGGACTTTTCTGGCATGAAACCAAATTAATTTTTCAAATAGGTGCACCATTTCTTACTCTTCTTTCAATCACCCTCTCATATAACTTCATATTGTGACTGAGTAGTTTGATGTATTCATAGTTTTTACAACTTTGGATGTCCTATTTGTTATTGAAGAGAGGGATTAGCTTGCTAAGTCTCCACTCATCTGACATTTTGGTAGACTTGATGATCACATTAAAAAGCTTGGCTAACTAATTAAGACTTTCTTTTCTTAGACTCTTCCATACCTCTATAGGTAGCTCATTAGATCCTACTACCCTTCCACTTTTTATCTTCCTCAAAGCTCCTTTTATTTCTTCTCTTGTGATCTGTCGACAACAATTGAAATTGCGAAATTTCTCAGGCTTGCTAAAATCACCCAAGCAGATATTGTCATCTCTACCTTCATTAAAAATGCTTGTTGTGACACTTTTCATTAGACATATGATGTTATTATATTTTTATTGGAGGCATGTTTAACCAGTTATTTTTATGCATATCCTTGACAACTTATTGCCTTCAGTGAAATTCTCTCAATTCTCCTTTCTTTTATTCTTTTTTGGTCTTCTAGCTATTTTCTAAACAAAGGTACTAATGGTGGTCCATGTTCAATTTTAGGTCAAAATTTCTGTCCTTGAACTGGATACATTATATATTGACAAGCTTGTAGATACTTATCCTTCATAAATCAATATAATGTATATTTTTTAAGTTGTTCATTAATGTACTCATTAGAAACAAGGACATATGAGCATATGATTCTTGACACATCCCAATTTTACAACAACTACATGTCTTATGTCTCAAATTCACAAAATGCTTAATTCTTTTTATGTATTACTTCAAATCTACTAGTACTATTACTCTTAAATTCATAAGCAATACTTAACTCCTTATTAACTCTTAATTTGTTTTTTATTATTGGACCAATGTAGTCTATCCACTTACTTTCCATGTTTCCATTTTTAATTAATCTCTTTATGAAAACACTCTAATTTTCTCAAGCATTGTGATAATGTTATTTGTCCAAACTTCAATAATAATTCCATTGACTGCTTCATAAAGATTATTATCCACAATATTACACTTAAATGAATAGTTGAAATATGCTTTTAATAATTTAAGTTTTTAGACGACTTGCAACATTGTAGAATAGTCTTTGCAATTTGAGTCCTTTATGATCCCTCTTTCTCCACTTAACAAACATGTGTCTTCCATAAAACCTTACTCAACCCTTAGGAACTGCATACGAAGTGCCTTCACAAGACTTTATGTAACAATTAATTGACAAAATTTAGCAAAAAACTAATATGAGAAAATTCGTGTTATAAAAGCAAATAAAGTTTATACTAAATCTTTTATTAATAAAAAATCACTATCCATCCATCTCTACCTTTTAGATCTAAGTAGTTCTTCAATAGCTCTAAAAACTAAGTCTAAATGCCTACTGTTTTAATATGAACTATATCATATGAAACATTTGATTATTATCATCTCTTCCTACTATTGTTAATAACTCACCTTCTCTAATACCTTTGAGAAAGTAACCATCTAGTCCTATCAATCTTTTACAACTAGCTAAGAAACCTTTCTTGCAACATTTAAAATGCATACATTCTATCAAGTCATAGTTCTAAATTATCTCTAAGTGATGGCCTTTCAACAACCAATTCATCTTTATTACCCCAATTTAACTTTAAAAGTTCTTCCATGTAATCTCACAACTTGTCATATTATGCTTTTACACCTCATTGCGTTTCCTCTATCACAAACTTTCTACCCTTGTAACAAATATTGCACCCAACAATGAGTCTCAAATCTTTCTAAACAAACGTTTGATAGCTTCCATATAGTGAGTCATGGGAGGTCATGGAAGTAATTATTAGAAAGTCACTTTGTTATCCACACTTTTGTTAATAAAAAATAGGATTACATGTTTGCTTTTGCTAAAGAAATTACACCTTCATGTACACATATGAATAGTTAATCCACAATACCAATGGTGCCTAAATTAAAAATAACCAAAAATATTTAATTATAATTTATTTAAATCTCTCACCAAGTTGGTTTCAATGTATGATTTAGTACTTACTTACACATTTGGCTCTTATGAATTGGTTCAAATCATCAAACAATATGCCAAGTTGAATCTCAATCTTTACCTTATGAAGTTTGAATCTATAAAATTTTGATTTATGTCTTAACCCCTCTTTAACATTTAAACCATCTTATTCTTCAAACTGCAATTGTCATCTGACTCAAACTAATATGTCATATTGTCGTCTTGTACATCAATGTCACTATTATCAACTTCATCATTTGCTGCATTTTTTTACATCTTTCTTTTTTTGTTACATATTATAAACATTGCTCTCGATTCTTTTTCTTCAATTGTTCCTTTTTAAATAAAATAGCTAAATCTCTAGACACTTTTAACTTTTCATCATTAAAACCTGAATCAAACTCTTCTTTAATCCTTACATCAAAAAATATATTCTTTTATTCCTTATCTAGATCAAATTCATTATCACATACACCTACAATTTATTGCTCAACTTTATATTCATTCAAAGATTGTACGATAGTGAAGTAAGTGATATTGACAGGGATGTAATTTGCAATCCTAGTAATAACTTCAACATCAACAACATCATCAAAACAAATGTAATGTTTATTGTAATGCATATATAAGCATACATTAGGTTGTCTACCACACTACAATAAGGGACATTCTTTATGGCCTCTCTCTATATCATTCTTTGGATACCATGTCAAAGCTAACCTCTCACTATGAGAGCTAAATGTTGCAAGAGGTTTATAATCAGTCATATTAAACCTTTACAATGCGTGCTCAATTTATGCATTTTGTGAGAAACCTAATAAGTTTTGAGATTGATCCCAATGATTATGAATACTAAGGATGAAAGATAACTTACGAAGGTCCTCAATATCACTTGACCAAAAGTTGCTTAACTTTATACAACATGATCAAGCCATTTATGGAAGCAAGATATTATCTACATATAAAAGTAAAAAAGAAAACCTTGTTCCACCTTACCTTGTCATATAAGCATTTTTTTAACCTCATTTTCCACGAAGCCAAATAAATTAATAGCCTCATCAAACTTTAGGTATCATTGTTTGGAAGCTTGTTTTAAACCATATATGGATTTACTCAATTTGCAGGCATTAATCTTGAAACCTTTCAAATTGCTCCATATAAACCTCCTCACAAAGGTCTTTATTCAGGAAAATGGTCTTAATGTGTATTTAATGTAGCTCTATATCATAACGAACTATTATTATCATGACCACTTTAAATGCATCCTTGGAAGACATTAAAGAAAAGGTGTCAATAAAGTTAATAACTTCTCTCTAAGTGAATCCTTTGGCAACCAACCAGGTTTTGGACTACTCAACCTTACCTTGGGAGTCCTTCTTGGTCTTATAAACCCATTTGTAATCAATAAGCTTACAATTATGAGGTAAAACCACAAAATTCCACACCTGATTATGCTTTATAAACTGCATTTTGTCCCTCATATCATCCTAACATAAATATGCATGAGGTCTATAAACAACTTTTATAAAAGTAATTGGATCCATTATATATCTAATTTCATAGTCTTGTTCACCCAAATAAACTATATAATCAAATGATATTGCAAGTCTCCTCACTTGAGTGGATCTTCTTAACCAAACTAGTTCAACATAATCATATACCTCAAGAACCTTAGTTTGTACCTATATAGGACCCTATTCCTGTACTGGTATGGTATTCAAACCCAAATCCACTGGTCCTAGTTGAGTAAGTGATGAATAGGATATAACGGTCAGATCCACTCTTTATCATTTGAAAAATAAGAGGGACCACCATTATCATAGATAATGTATTTTAAAATTTGTTTGTGATTTCGCTATTTTGGATCCTCCTTCTTTACCTTAAATTTGTATCCCTCAGAGTGGTCAGGATATCATACAAAATAACAACGAGTGGAATGAGAATGTAATTTATCCTTATAAGGATTATATATGCGCACCTCAGCATACACACATATGAGTAAGATTGGGTTTCCATCCTTTCTAAAGCTCAAAAGGCAACTTCAGTAATGAATTGTTCAAGACCATGTTAAGTACATACATATTAGTCTTTATGGCTTCGCTTTAAAGGTAATATGATAGGTTAGTTCTACTTTGCATTAATCTCATCATATCCTTTAACGTGCGATTCTGTCTTTTGACTACACCATTTTACTTCGGACTACCTAATATAATAAAAGTAGCCACTATTCAATATGATTCTAAGTATTTGGCAAATGTACCTTTTTCTTATCCTAAAACCATATATCTACCGTAATACTCTCCTCTATAGTTAGATATAACAAATTTGATTGGCTTTCCCAATTGGTCTTAACCTTAATCTTAAATATCTTAAATTTATTAAAAACTTCCGACTTTTTTTTAAAGCAAAAATACATAGTTGTAACAGGAATAGTCATAAGTTACATATTGTAGTTGTATAAGGGCCACATATATTTGGCATATATGCTTTTTAAAAGCCCATAAGTATGAGCATACTCCTTTTTCTTAATATTGATCAAATTTTTCCTAAAATAATGAACATATTTCTAGATCATCTAAGGTGGAAAAATGTTATGCTTTATTAATCTTTCAACTTTGTCTCTAGAAATGTGGCATAATCTCATATACCATAACATATATTTTTCCTTTATCAAGGATTACATGTTTAGCAAGATATAAAGAAGCATACTTCTCAATGAAAGCCAGAAACATTATATACAAACCATATGATAAGAAGGTTATACCGATATGTTTTGCATTGAAAGATAGATGTACAACATATTTTCAATTACAAAACTATAACCATCTTTATCCAAAACAGAAATAGAAATCAAATTTTGTTTAAAAGACAGTATATAAAAAGTTCCATATAATAAAAGTTTGAATCATGTATCTAGGATAAATAAATAACTTTATTGAGTCTAATTCTTCATTGATCCCCATCATCAATTTTGCCTCCTTCCTATTTGGCCTTCTTTTTAGTATGATTCCCTGTATTATGGAGGCAATACAGTGTGAAGCTCCACTATCTAGCCACCAAGACCTTGAAGTGGCTATAATAATATTATATTTATTTATCCAAATAGCATATATGATTCCTTTATATAGAAACTTGAAAATCTCTATTCAAATTCATATAATCATGGAATCACTATGATACCACGTATTAGATATAACACAAGCTTAGTAATCAGTCTAAGATAAACCATGAGTTTGTATGAAAGAAAATATAGAAAATGACCTATTTTGTTGTCCATTTCTTAATGAATAAATTGCTAGTTAACTTAAACAAGTTGTTGGATTATTTGAACAAATTCATCAAACGACAAACAAGGTGTTAAGACTTTCCAACAACCTTTGCAAAAATCATATATCTTTTGGTCGTTAACGTTTTTATGTGCTTTTCTTAATGCTTGGACCTTTTCACAAGGTCAAAGAATCTATACGTTTACAAACTTACTTAAGCAGGTGGTAGAGGACCTTAGCAGATATTATAGTAACCTTATTAGGCTTTCATGTCATAAACTCAATGAATAACTAGTCCACACTAATAAGAACTCTTGGACTTTAGTTTATTTAATCAAATTCTTTATTTAACTTCTTTATCACTATAAGAAAATAACACACTACCAATTGAAAAAATTTCGTAGTAAATTAGCAACGGAAATTGATTTTTCGTCTGTGAATTTGTCGGAAAAAATGATTTTTTGCGACTGCCAAAATATCCGTCAGTAAACATGGAGGGAAATTATCTCTGAGATTTTCCAGATGGAATATAGAGGCAGAATAGTAAATTCCGTCATAAAAATAGACGGTAATGGTTAGCAGGAAAAATAAGCATATAAATTACCGATGGAATCAGATTTTTGTCGTTAATGTATCGACAGAAGAGTTTTCCGTCAGTATTTTACCGAAGGAACTGTTAAATTGTTCATAAATTAAAACGACGTAAAAATAGGCAGCAACGATAGGAGGGAAAAATAAGCATTAAAATTACCGACGAAACCAAATTTCTGCTGGTAACTGTCGAATTGTTTATAACCAAACAACGTCGTTCTGAACACCCACTTAAGCTACCCAAAACCCCCCTTCTCCTCCCCTTTTTTATTTTCTCTCTTCTTCCCTACATCAACATCGTAGGTCCCTCTTCCTCCCAAGCATCCAACGTCAATTTTTGCTTGCTTCGGTCCATCGTGCATCGTTTTAAGGTAAGTTTGCTCTTGGGTTTATTTTGTCTCCAAAAAATCGTTTTTACCTAATGTGATTGGTTTATTTGCTGTTTGAATGTGTTTTTGTTGGTAAATAATGGTAAAATGCAGTGGTTTTGATATTAGTTAGAGATAAATTCGAGTTGCTTATAAATTGTTTGATGAAATGCCTTTTAGGGATGTTGGTGAGACTTGGTTAATGCCTTGGAATCTAAAGAAAATGCCTAGAGTAGTTACCTAAGACTTGAAATGGAAAATGAACAATTATATGGACAATGAACAATTGCCCAAGTAAGAGATGGTTCAAGCGATTAGGCGGAATTCTTTAAAAATGTGCGAGTTTTATATCATGGTTTAAGTGGTATACACTTTTTAAAAATCATATACTTAAAATATTGAGCCTTTAAATGGATTAAATTTGTCTCCGTATGCACAAATAATAATTATGAATTATTATTTAAAAATAATAATAATAATTCCAGCCCTTTGTAAGAAGGAATTTATAAAGGTACTTAGACTATTAATCTTTGAATATAACCTTTTGAAGAGATCATTGACACACCTGACTCGATAGAGACATAATACGTTAAGGAAGTTGAAATCCTCCCATTAGTTTGATTTCTTTATGAAGATTCAATACATGACTTGAAATGGAATAGTTGAGGTCACCTCTATTAGGAGCCATTACCTTGTTAGGTACCTAATATAGACATTTGTAAAAGAAGATAGAGATTTAAATTTACTACTTTATAGTTTTAACATTTTGAAAATTTAGTAAAATCTAGTTCATCATATGCACTTCCTTGCCTCCATAATGTTGAACTCATAAAAAGAAATAATTGAGTGGTCGAATTTTATATAGCGCACGTTATTGTGAACTTAACTATAAGATCCTATTTGTAATATACTCGCTAAGTGTTAAAATGTTAAAAAGGATTTTGAAAATTAACATTTTATAGGTATTTGAATAGGTATCAAATTCCTTTCCTATTGAAATGTGTCAAACTTTGAAGGCCTATACTTATAGGGTAAAAGAAATAGAAATGATATGCAATCATATTGACATTGTCATCCCTAGTTATAACAATTAGTTTGCATTTCATATGAATATTTAAGTTAAAGATGAGCACAACTAAATAACAAAATAGTTATGAGGTGATTTTTAGATATGTTAAAGATTTAAAGAATAGTCAAATAAGTTTTGAGTGCATTATTATGTGTATGAGTGTGATATAAGCTGATAATGCATTTTAAGATTAAGAAAGAATTTGTTCTAATTAAGCTATAACGTAATCTTGATAATAATTGAGTTATATATGATTCCTATTTATTGGAAAAAAAGATGTATGTAAGGTTTCTCTTATCTTGATGCAGGGGGTGGTAGGGACCAACGTAGAAGGATTTTCGGCTTAATTTCAATTGCTAACATATGTTATTCGCATTCCTCTACATCTATTACAACTGCATCTAGTAGGCGGTCTGCATCAAATGAGAGAGTCCTTTAGCTTGAAAGCATAGTAGAGAGGCTGATGGAGTGCATAACTCAGCTCCGCAATTAAGTGGATGAGTTGAAGGAGAGAGACAAGACCTCGTCGCAACAGTCAGAGCATCTACCTTCACCACCGACATAACTTGGATGGATAAGTAAATATATTTGATTTTTGGCTACTCTAAAGTTTTTGAATACATTTTTAATATACAGTTATTTTCAAGATACTTATTCGTGTTCATTATAATATTTTTATTATATTACCATTGAGTAAGGATAATGTTGACTTTATATTTATCAATCAATGTTATATTATTTACAGAAATTAAATGTATAGAAAATAATAACATCATTAACAGAAAACTTGGGTAAAAAGTGAGAAATGGCGAGTGAAATTTATTATAGTTAAATTTCCCGAAGACTTACAATAATCCGTCACTAATTACCGACGGCCAGATATGTTCCGTCGGAAAATTTACCAATGAAATAACAAAATTCCGTCGCTAAAATTTACTTACGAACGTTTCTCAGACGACTTTTTGCGTCAGTAATTTTTGTCGGTAAATTTGTTTTCCGACAGAATATCATTATTTTCCGTTGATAATTTCTGTCGCTAAAACATATTTTTCTTGTAGTCTTATCAAAATTGATTTTCTTAAACTCAATTTTTTTTACAAAACTTATAATTAATAACCGTCCAAAATTTTTTTAAAAGGATTCCAAAAAGGAGCTTCTAAAAAATGAAGCTTTCCTTTAATAAAAAAGCAAAACTATGCAAAACATATAAAAAAAATACATATTTAGAATAGGCTTAGAGTAGAGAAACAAACATTCAATCTAAAAACTCTTTACATATAATCAGAGTTTTTGTTGTGCGCTTTTTAATGAACTTACACGAAAACCACACCACAAAACACGGATATGTAATTATAACGAATACTTAATTTTAACCCCAAAAAAAAATCGTTGAAGAGTATGATTGAGAAACAGTAATTAGATTTTTGAAAATTTTATCATTTTGTGCAATAATTGACTTTTGATCATGATGCTAACGTTATTTTAATGATAACGACAAGCTCATTGGTATTAAAAAAATCAAGTTTTGGAGTAGCATATTAAGCATACGACATTTCCTCATTTAATGTGCCTCTCGCGAATCATTTTGGGACGCTTTGCATGTCGGCATAACATAATTTGTCACTCAGCAATTTGGCTAAATATTCAATGCAATGATAAGACCGATAGTTGAACGAGTAAGAGGGGTGTGAGTCATTTTCGTCGTAAAAGGACAATCGCCTGAATCTTAAATCTGAAAACTTAAAGGAGGAACCCATGAATCTTAAACCTGAAAACTTAAAGGACAATGGCCTTTTTAAGCTTAAAAGAAGCAAGCGTGTCACACTGGTCAAATGCAAATTACATTTTATAGAAGCAAGAAAAGAGCTGACGCCAAACCATACCAACCGTGCATTCGCCGAACCGATCAAAAGACAACACTTGGTTTGGCAACAGCATAGCTCCTGCTTCTCGGATACACCTCTCTCTTTTCACCAACTTCTTTGAAGTCATCACATGGCTTATCTTCATCAATTCTTCCCATACAAACACTAGAGCTCTTGGGCAAAATCTCAGATCCCACTTTGGATGACTGCCTCAGTTGTTGCCTGTACATTTCCATTTCGCTTTTGTGACCAAGGCTCCTGACGGAAGCAGCTCTCACTAGCTCTCTGTAATCATCACCCGCATCAGACCTTAGCGAATTAACACTGAAACTCCTTGGCAAAGAAGAGAATTGCCCATCTGGCAAGGCCATGCCATGACCATGACTAACACTCATGGAACAGTTTATGAGGCTCCTGACGTAAAAATCCTTTGCTTTCCCCAAAACTTTTAATGGGAGCGTCACGATTCGGATGAACTTGTTTTGGCTGTGTCCCTTTTTCTTCATGATTCTAACACTATACAGAAAGATACAAAATAAAGTCTTTAGAACGAAACCTGCTATGCGTGATGAAGAAATTCAATGCTCGCAGCCGATAATGAAACTGTGCGGTGATCGAAAACCTAAAAGGGGTTTCCTTTGGAGAAATTTAGGGAGAGAATTGCAAGGTATTAAACCGCTTAGCAGTAGGAATGACCAAGAAAAGGAGATGGGTCTCAAAGCTGCTAAAAGGGCACACAGGATTAGTAAACCTGACGTAAATCCAGCGTCAAGGGGCTGCTGCTATATATAGAATATTTTGAAGGTTTCACGAAAGAACTAAAAAACACTAGTAAATTAATTAGATCACTGGAAACAAGAAATCGCCAGATTTGGTTGACCAAAGAAATGTTCAAGCTAATAGGTTGTGTATATAAATTCTCTTGCCGAGTGATCTTACTACCTATATTTCTAGTGTTCAATTGTGGTTCTTTTTACTCTTAATTATCCAACTCAAGCCCGACCTTTTCCAACTTTGAATATTAATCACATATATAAATATAATTTTTTTAAGAGATGAAATATCCATTTATGTTGATAATAAATGAGATGACTCTCCACTCGCTCACAGTATAATTACCGCGGCAGGTAAGAACCAGAAACCATCTCCAACTACAGCATTAAAAGTCAATCAGTGGGCTGGTTTGGTATTGGGTAGGTCTAGCAAAGCCACTGCTGTAACGCTTTTGCAGGCATACCGGTTCGGTGCCACACAGTACGTATAACTAGCCATTTATAGCTGGAGTTGCGCCGGGGGGAATAGAAATATGAAATTATTAATTCATACTTAAATTATTAATTCTCACGATGGAGAGAACAGGCCAGCGGAAAGTCTAAGGAAAGATTTAAGTGTCGACCTTTAAAAAAGATCTAATCCAAACATGATGAAGATGATTAAGGCTCGAGACCTTGGATTAGTTTTAAGAATTTTAAGTGCAGACCAAAAAATCTTTATGAACTATTAAAGGTAGTTGGAAAGTAATACTAAATCTCACCAAAATGTTACGCGCCAATGATTTCTCCAATCCGCCAACGAGATTAGGGATGGCAATAAGTCGGGCCAGTTACCTGGGCCAACCTGGATGGGCCGGACCCACGCTAATTCTGGCCCGAGCCATGGACAACTAGATCCCCAGCTTGGGCCTGACTTTATATAATTTTTTAAAAAATTCAAAAATTACATCGATTTGTTGTAGATTGTCAGCCCCTTCTGAGGCCTGTCAACCCGGGCTAGCCCGTTGACTTTGGGTCAAGCCGGGCCTAACCCAAGTCCTATTGTCAAGCCTAAAAGAGATCCCAAAACCATTACCTTGTATGATGATAAGATCATATGAGAAAGATCTTCTGCCTTTAGAAGCCCAGAACAATAAGACCACTAGGGTATCTGTGAGGTCTTATTTACGAACAAGAATCAATTCACAAAAAAATCATGTACCTTTTTCTCTAACAAAAAACAAAGTCTTTCGCTGAATTAATTTAAAGCTTGATGGTCTATCCTAGCAGACACAAGGATAAAATTTAAAGGTTAATGCTATATCTCTCTAAATGCGACAATTACATTAACGACTACTCAATCAAACTGCATAACTTGATTCTGAATTGAGAAATATATTGACCAGTATTATTGTGGATCAAACTTCTCTAGAAGGAAAAAGAGCTACAAGAAGTTCAAGAAGAGGTTAAGAGAATTGAGTCAGACATGGCTAAAGAGCTATATATGAACCATATCCCTTGATATTTTCCGTTGTGCAACCTGCTTACAACACTCCATTATATCCTGAAGCTACTTAATACTGAAAAATCTTTAAAATGTCTTATTCGTTATTCAAACAAACCCTTCCAAAATAATCAAAACCTTCCAAGTCAAACTCGACAGCAAAAAACATTATGTCAACTTCATATGCTTCTAAACCTTTATAAATCAAAACACCACTAACTTCTCCACATAAAGAAATACCTTCCCTAAATATGGAAACAAAAAAAGAAACCCCCATGACCACCCAAGAATTCATAGCGACCCTTTGACCAGTTCTAGATAGCTTTGAAAGCCAAAATGAAAGTCAAGAATCTTATTCTTTTACAAAAAACTTTGAAGAGCTTGTAGATCTCACTCAAATATCTCAAGTGATGATGGCTATTCCATGTTCTTCTCAACCACACACAAAAGTTGAACAAGAGGTTGAAGATGTTGAGTCAATGACTGAACCAGTCAAACCATAAACACTTCCTAACTATAAACCTACTTCAGGATCATGGTTCACTTTTGATTATATCCAACCAATAAAATAGAGAGATTGACTACATGAATTCAGTGTTTGGATATATCTTCAAATGATAAGACCAAACATTTCTCTTAAAGAGATCTTGACAGAATTTGTCTCCAAAATGATGGGAACCTTAAGAGAATGGTTCCAAAGCCTTGGTGAATACAAATGCATGCAAGTCATATAATTGTCAGAAATTAGTTCTTTGTTACGAATGATTTATAAAGAATTCATTGGAGATTTCCAACCCATTGATCATCAAAGTAGACATGAGTACTTTGAAATGAAGTATTGCTTTATGAACAAGAAAGATTTGTAGAAACATTTTCAAAGAATATCTGAAAAATATTATATGCTCAATAGCTTCAATGATGTCAATCTTCGTTATACATTCATTGCCTCCCTTCCTGATGAGTTACAGCTAGAACTACATAAAACAATCAATTCTCTCCGAATAGACATATCTGAAATCTCTCTTAGAGAAATCTATCAACTAGCTTTGGTAACATTGGACAAATTATGTGAACAATGAAAGTTTTTAAAAGTTATATTAAAAGGTGAAACTCAATTCAAACAAGCTTGCAAGAGGCGTTACCTAAAGATCAAATGCAAAGATAGGGAGAAATGTGAATATAACATAAATAAGAAGAAGAAGAAACACTTCTAGAGAGAGTCGTTTTAAGTTCACCCTTTTAACAGAAAGAAGAAAAAGAGAATAAGATTTTTTAAAAGACGTGTTTCTGAAACTAAAAAGTTAAACACATGTAACTTTGTGGACAACCAAGCAATTATACAAAAAGGTGCCTTAAAAAGATAAAAATTGATATTAAGTTCTTATAGTCCATTGAGGCTATGATACCCGTAAGAGATGATGAGGACATCGAGTCTCTTTCTGAAGAACAATCTAGTGAAGACGAAGAGACACTATTTACACTACCTATTTGTATATCTACTAATGATAAAATCCCCACTCTTGAAGAAGAAGATGACAAGCTAATGTACATGATGAAGCAATCATGTTTGAAGCTAGAACCAAGGAAGTCAGTAGTAACATGGCCATACGTCAAACTCTAGTTGCTTCTAGAGAAGTATCACATACCAATCCCAGCTATTAATTATACAGATACAAGATATTATCAGAATGTTATGAATCCACACATTCTTCCTGCAAAAGAATGATAACCTTATAAGGAATACTTTACTGTAGCTAATGACAAATCTTCCAAAATAGACCTTATCACAAAAAGAAGGATTGGGATAAAATTCTTCCTAAGTTGTGTAGTTTAGATAAAAATATTAGGAAGCAATCTTCCTAGTCCTGACATACTTATTGGGATGGATGTTTATTACTAAGTAGAGAAGCTATACATCTTGCCAAAGGGAATTAGTTCTATACAAGATTTTCATGCTTGAATAGAAGACTACAACATCTTTGAGCTACAATATGATCTCAATGGATATAAAGATATAAGGTACTCTTATAATATTTCCTAGAATGTCATGATCAATTCGATCATCCACATCCATTATGATGGAATTCAAAGTTTTATGTTTGCCTTTTAAAAAGAATGAAGACATTAATCCAACAAAGGCAACTCATCCGGGAATGAATCCAAAAGACTTGAAGATGGCACAAGAGGAATGTGCTATATTTTTGAAACAAGGATTGATAGAACAGACAAAATTAGATTGGGCATATCAAGTCTTCTATGTAAAAAAAGAGCAGTAAGGAATGGAGGAAATAAGAGGTTAGTTATTGGTTACAAACCTCTAAATAATTTTCTTTAAGATGACAAGTTTCCTCTACCCAAAATAAATACACAAATGTTATTTTTGAAGGAGACAGAAATATTATTGAAGTTTGATTTAAATGCAAGATTTTGGCAATTAGATATTGAACCCAAAGATAGGTGCAAGACAACATTCTACATTCCTAATGCACAATACCAGTAGAAAGTAATGATATTTGGGTAAAAGTTGCCTCATAGAGCTATGATAAGGATTTATGATTGCATTCTATCAAGTGATTTGATTTACATTGCTTTATTTTCAGAGTCAACAAAAGCATCAAGCCATATTAAAACAATTTTTGGACCTTGCAAAAAAGTATGGGACCATACTCTCTACTTGCAAAAGCCAAATTAGATCAACATATATAGAATTTATGGGAATGAAGTTTTATGATAGTTTCTACCAACCCGCCCCACATATAATTGGTGAATTACTAAACTTTCCAGACACAAACCTTATTGTTAAGCAAATCCAACAATTTCTGGGAATTGTAAATTATATAGGGGACTTCATCCTTATGTGTCAAAGCATATTAGCCAATTGTCAAAGCTATAGAAGAAAATTTTGCTATCATGGGGCCCTAATTAGATAAAAGCAGTGAAGTAATTAAAGCATATTAGTCAGCATCTACCTCTACTAAAGATTCTTGACAAAGTAAAATGAATATTACAGATTGATGCAAGTGAAGATTTTTGGGGAGTAGTATTAATAGAGGAAATAGAAGGAAAGAGGTTTTATTATAGACATGCTAGTGGACAATTTAAACCCTCAGAAAAGCACTATGACACAATCTATAAAGAGATTCTGGCAGGAAAAAAGAGGTATAAAAAAGTTTAATTTCTACCTCAACCCTTATCTTTTTGTAGTAGAAATGGACAATATGTCATTTCCAAAGATATTGGATCTGAACGAAAGACTTTTTTCAGAAAATCAATTGCTTCACTAGAAAGATTAGTTTTCCCACTATAAATTCACAATTAAATATATCAAAGGTCACTATAACATCTAAGTTGATTTCTTCTCTCGGCCTAAAAAAATGTATTAGCTGCGTCACTCCTTCCAGAACTATTCATCTCATCCTTTCGATGGCTGACCTAAGTAATACTGTTAAGAAAGGGAAGTTTTTTCCTTCCATTGAAAGAAAACCCACATCATTGATGAAATAGCTACTCTTGCCTGAATGAGCCTCTTTTACTATCTTCATCTCTTTCTTAAACAATCAGGTTTGTATTTTTACCTATCTCTCTTTAACATTCAGACACCATATCATAGTGTGTTCTTCATTAATGGCCCAGTCTCAAAAAATGCATTGTGTTACTTATGGGCTCTCTCTACCCTATACACCTATGCTATCTCTCTTCCTCCTTTAAGCTTATATCAACATTTATATGATAAGGAAAATGAAGGTTCCCTCTTATAGACCTTCCTTGAGTGGTACTAACCACTGATGAGATGGAAAACTCAGCTCTCATAAGTTATTGAGCATCTCAGGCTATGGGAGACTCCATTATAGAAGTAAACTACCCAATGCTTCTTTGTCCACCATCAACCTTATATCACAACGCATAATGGGTCCATCTACTCTGAAAACTAGGTGTATTTCTGGCACATCTCAGTTCAATGGCTAAGGTATAAAGAAAATGTCTTTAAAAGTCTTAGGGACTTCTTTAGAGACCTAAATCATTTTCCTAAGTATGTACTACTAGTTGTCTCTACGTCCATTAGACCTTACCGAGGAGAATTCAATCATGGAAAACCTCAAATGATAGACTTTGCAATTCCAGACAACCCTATAAACTTGGACCTAGATACCACTGGACCATCTCAATCCCAAAACTTGAATGATGATGTTCTGATCATTGATAAAGAGGAGCTAGATAAATTTTTGAAAATTTAAATACAGAAGAAGTGAGCCCTAGTAAAAGGAGGAGAAAAGACAATAATTGTGACAGCACGAGTGGAGGAGCTTTTCCATTAAACTAGTAATCATGGCAAGAACCTATCAAACAAAGATGAGATGAATAAGATTTATATTGTCTTTGTGGGTCATTATATTTAAAGTTGTTTGTCTTTATATTAAGGTGTCACAACTTGTCTTTTTATGATGTGACTTTGTTTTGATCCATTTATTGTATAATGTGACATTGTTCTTATCTAGAATTATTAATGTGACGTTATTCTTATCTAGAGTTGTTTGTCATTTTTTATCTCCTTTGACTGTATAAGCAAAGGAGCTCTTCCATTGTATTTAAGAAAAGTTTCCATTAAATAAAAGTTGTGTATTTTCCCTATGACTTCTCTTTAGAACTCTCCCTCTCCCATAAAAGGTTGAATCTTCAATAGGTTTACTTATGTTACACAGATATAAGAGTATACTCTACACTTGCCTTTGTATAAGGATCCTAAGAATTAGAAAGTATCAGACCTATGATCTTGTTTGAGTTTTAAGTTATGCACGGAAGATTAGTTAGCTTAGATCTCTAAAAGGCAAGCCTTAAGAGTTGACACCTATTGAAAGATGAAGAACTTGTGTCTCGACTAGTATAGCTGGGGCTTAACTGCAATCATCTTTATCTATCTTTAAGCTCTTGTAGAGATCTGCTTTATCATATCACGAGTGGTTTGGTATATTCTTGTGTGGTATCAACATCTAAACTTAAACTTTAAAGTTAGGACGTCTTATCTTATTTATAAGGGTTTATATTGACATGAAAGAAGTCACATATAATTTCTAATGAGACAAACATATTGTCAATTATTTAAAGGTTTTTCTTATATACCATTTAATTTTCTTAAACCTAAAACTTGCATGATATTAACGAAATCCAAATTGTATATATAATTGAAAATAACGTAGGTATTTAACTTAAATGGTATATAGAATTTCTATCAAATACGTTAAAGAAAATTCTAATATAGAATTTTAGAATTGAATTAAAAGATTGTAATAATTAAAAATCTAATATATGAATTGAAGGACAAAATATATTTATCTCAAATTTTAATAAATGCAAGAATTTTATAACTGTTTACAAAATAACTTACTAAAAAATGAGGATAACAATTTATTAATAACGTGGTAGAAGTTAAAAAGTTCTACTAATAATATAGTTGCATAATCAATATAACGTTAAACACGTAGAATTATTACTTTTTTTTCCCACAATACGCTCCACACTTTCGAAAATATTTATTCCATCGTTTCCTTTAAATATAAAGAGAAATTCCTGATCTTGGTTATTAATATTATGAACGAGAGTCTCTTCTTCTCTAACCACTCAAGAATTGCGTGTGTTTGTCCCATTCTTCGGTGGCTACATTGCTTTGGATAATAAAAAAGAAGAACATGATGACTATCATGATTAATTTGGCTCCAAGTGTTGAATCACGTTAGAATAAAACTCCAAATAGAGCTTAACCTACCCTCAAAGAAGTGCATAAAAAACTCCGTATGCGCCTATTGCGTGCGTAAGCCATTAGGAACAATTCTTCGAATTTTGATAAACTCCAGGAACCGGTCACAATCTATATATTGATAAGATCCTAAACGACAACACGTGTTGTACCAATAATTGGTGGTCATAAGTGAAAATAGAAGGGCAATCGATTCTCTGTTCCCTTACTCTGTTTTAACCTATTTTTGTCAAACTGATTTCTATTTCTACATTATAGTGCAGGTAAGATTAAGGGTTAAGACTTTCTGTTAGTTGCTTTGTTCTGACCATATTTTTATCTAACAAATAACACGTTTCATAGGCAGAAATAGATTTGGAAGAAAATAATGGGCACAAAGAATTAGATGTCTCATATTAAGGGACAGTGATATGAAGATTTCATAAATAATTTGACTGGGAAAACTTGAATGCATTTTTACAAAATGTTTTAGAAGAGAGAAATGAATAGTCAAAGTCTTCAAATTCAAGCGTAA
>JAOQMM010000006.1:3921590-3934321 GCA_027563515.1 Erythroxylum platyclados
CAAGATCTTAATGGATATGAATGATTTATGTATTGATGTCTGAAAATCAAGTATGAAAACTAACACAATGCTTTTTTTCATGGTGATCTAAATGAAGAGGTTTATTTGCAACTCTCACTTGGATTTTCTGCCTCTTCTCCTGCCAAGGTATAACGCCTTCATAAGCCCTTGTATAGCCTTCACCAGGCTCCCTAAAATTGATAATATAAGCTTGTTGGATCATTGAAGTCATTTGGTTTCATTCAATCCTATCCTAACTATTCATTGTTCAATTATAAGAGGTATGGTGTATCCTTGCATATATTGGTCCATATTGACAATTTAATTATTACTGGGAATAATTCTATAGCCATTGCTAGCTTCAAAGCTTATTTGAGTTGTTTCTTCTATGTGAAGGATCTTGTTATGTTATAGTACTTGCTTGGCGTTGAAATTGCTTGCAAACTTGAAGGATTGTCTTTGTCTCAAAGAAAGTACAAACTTAACATTTTGTCTAAAATCGGCCTTCTTAATGCTAAACCTATAATTTTTTTTAAATAAATAAAATCATCACCTCGCACTTAACGCTGGACCTTTATTTGACGATCTAGCTCAATATACTTGTTTGGTTAGTTGACTTATTTATTTAACCATAATGAGACCTAGAATGTGCTATATTGTCCATATCTTGGATCAATTTCTACATGCTCCTCGCATAGCTCATTGGGATCTGTTATACATATGATGTACTATTTAAAGACACGCCTAAATCAAGACATTATCTTACGTCATGACGGTTCTTTGCATCTCAATGCTTACTATGACTGTAATTGGACGAGTTGTTCACTTACTCGTCGTTCAGTCACTAGCTATTTCATCCTTTTTGGTGCTTCTTCTGTCTCATTGAAAACTAAGAAACAACTAACTATGTCTCGTTCTTTTGTTGAAGTAGATAAGTACCGTTCTATGGTTGTTACTTTGTGAATGGCCTTGGCTCAAATATTCTTTACTTCGACCACTTAGAGTTTCTCATTCTCAGCCAATGTGACTATTTTGTGATAGTCAAGCTGCTTTATATATTGTTGCCAATCCTGTTTTTTTGGAGTGCACCAAGCACATAGAAATTGATTATCCAGATCAAATCCAGGCTAGCAACATTGCTACCACTCATGTTTGCACTCATAATCAACTCTTTGATATATTCATAAAGACGCTTGACAAATCCCAATTCCAACACCTTCTTCGTGAGTTGGACATCTGTTAACTTTAATCTCCAATTTGAAGGGAATTATTGGGAACATATCTTGTGCAATATATGTAAATATTTAGTCTATACATATTTAGGAGATTTGGCATATATTTAGATGTCCTTATTAATGTAGGAAACTGTTGGCATATTGATGTATATATGCTTGGCCTTTACAGGGAATGAGAATCAGAGTTTACCCTTTTCTTAGCGCTCATATTTTTTCAGGCACATTGTCTAGTTCACATTCCAGGCATGATCTTCTGAATTCCAACAAATAATGATCCTAAATCAACACTCCTGACGACCAATCCGCTTTCCTTTCGTACTTTTGAAGCATCACTAGTCAATCCGTTCATGTTAGTGGATGTCTCAAGCGAGTAGCGACCCTTACCCTATTATCTGGTACCGAACTGTTACCCTATTATCTAGTACCAAACTGGCGGAGATCAGCTCGAAGGAAGGGTAACCCGAGACTAAAGGCCCACAAGCCCGGCGAGCAACAGATTGTTTCCATTTCTAAAGCGGAAGGGTGATCGATTCAGGCAATGGCTAGCTTGACCCAGGTATCCTGTTAACACAGCTTACTCAATGCTCTAATTCGCCTATAGTTATGATGGTTTGCCATCACCAAGATTTGGATTACATAGAGTAATGCCCCTGGTCTTGAAACCAGAGTCCCTCACTTTAGCTTCAGAAAGTCTCTTCTTAGCTTAAACGGTTCCCACAAGCAAGCCCATTGCCATCCTTCTATTTTATTTGGCTTAACAAGCGTTTCTATTTTCTAAGATAGTTGTTAAACTAAGCAAACAATGATCTTTAAGTAGAATAAGGGCCTGCAATCCTGTAATTAATTAGAGAAGTTGCTTTTCTTGTAATGCATGTTGTAGCTACGAAGCAACAAGAGGTCCACATACATAGGAAACCGAGAAGAGATCCGAGAAGTGTTTCATCGTTGACACTGCCTATCTGTTCCAAAGATTCCGCGAGTGGTGCACATGTAGGCGTGTCTGGGGTTAAAAACTTACGTTAATCAGTAACAAAAAACTATAACTACAAGGTTTTCTCCTAGGTTTGAACAGTGAACAGAGACAGAAAACATACAATGTGAGTAAGTACCTTAATCCACCAAGCGCCAACACGGAAGATGTGAGTGTACCGGAGGTTCTTATTTACATGTACAAGTGGCAGTTGTGAAGACATCAGGGACTTGGTTCGACCGGGGAAGGTAGTTTTGATAAGTTAAAAGAAGTTGTTAATGGAGATTGCCAGCCAGCTTGTTACACTGAATGCGTTCACCACGTGCCAGTGTCGAGTTGGCTCAAACCTCAAACAAAAGCGGTCAAATTCGTATTTTGACCAGCAAGATTCCAGCTATGTAGTAGGGTACCAAGATTCCCACGTTGTAGGGATTTAAAACCTAGGGAACACACAGGCTACGCATCCGATTCCGATTGCAAAATCTAAATTCACAGGATAAGAATTAAGAAACAGGTAAATTAATATTAGTTTTTCTTTTTTTTCTACTGCACGCACTGTGTGGTAAACGTTCTACTTGAACCAGTAGCAGTAGAGCAGACAGCATGGACAGAGAATTATTGGGTATTGAGCATGTGGCAATAGTGAAGACCCGAGAAAATGAGTCAAAGCCGCTGAGCTGGTTACTGGTATCCTCATGACAGGCACGCTCTTCTGGGCTCCACTCCCACGAGAACTGCAGTTCTCTACGCTTTTTTATAATATTCATTTGCACGAATGGTACGCCTTAAGTCACTGGTGATGAACTAAAAGTATATGTCCTAGATCAGGGTGATTGCTTAAAAATTATGGCAATATCGCTTCAGTTTTTTGACCACCCACGAGTTGGGTTGGGTTCCGTCTACCGGTCAAATCTTACCGAAAAAAGAAGCGCCTTTTGTCTCCAATGACCTGGAAAGCTCTTGCTAATCAAAATGGGTGCTTCTGTTTCAAAAGTTATGACTGCACGTGTGGTGCACGGTTGGGCTGTTGGAAGCGCCACTGCAATAAAATTTATCTTTCACCCAAAGGCAACGCAACGGGGTGATTTCTGATTTATTTATTAGGACAAGCGGAAAAATCCAAACACTCCCTGGTTTTTGTTTGACGATTTTTAGTTCCGGTTTTGCCCCTTGATAAATTGTCTTCACGTCATCCACAATCGTACGCAATCCTCGTGGGAAGTACTATGCCTCTTCTGATTGGAGGCGGGAATCATCAGAGACCATCTGACAAAGGGTAAGACCGTAAATCTAGTAATGATTACAAACGAACTTTTATACGCATTATAATTTCTTTTAAACGTAAAGAAAAAATATTAAAGAAATACAGCAAGAACGTATTCTAAATAATGCCTAAATCCTGATGGGTTTTGCACAGCTAACCAACAAAAAGCGAAATTTTCAAGAGGCACAAATTTGTTTGTCTGCCCCAAAAGAAGAGAAGTTGGGGAAGACTGTGCAGTTCAGACTTCAGAGGATAGCTTTTATTTTTTATTTTCCTTAAAAACTCAACTTGCTCTAGAACTAGGTGCGGCTATTAGTGACCCCATTCTTTCATGTCTTTGATTTTCTCTTCCCCACAAAACATTTAGCTGTGGAGTTACTATTCATTCAAATTGTTGATTTTTATCCTGTTCTCTGTACCCCCTTTTGATTGTTCTTTCATTCTTTGCTTTATACGTGATCTGGAATTGATGATTTCACCCTTTTTGTGGAGCTTGAAGAGGAAGTTGTTGGTGGGCATTGAGTGTGTGAGAGAGAGAGAGAGAGACAGCGCTTTGGTATTGGAGAAGAAGATTACATGCTCATCATGTCTTGGATGGTGATGATGACCATGAAGCAGAGAAAGTAAAAGCCCACAATTTAGAAAAGTTGTCCCCTTTGATGCTTAATTTTTCATTGCGTTCGTCAATGAAAGAGAGAGGCTTCATATTCTCTCTTTTGCTTTCCCACACGTTTCTCGTCCCCGTGGATGTGATTGGTCTTATTATTCTCTTTGTTCTTCTCTTTTGACGTTTGAGGGCTTTTTCTTGGATTAGATTTGATACAACTCTTGAACGGGGTGTTTTAAGCCTCTGATACACCAGCTTGATAGCCAAAGAAGAGAAGGAAATATGAAGCTTGATGTGGATAGTGGTGGGCAACTACTGGATCTGGAAACCGCCGTTAAAGACGGCATTTTGGGTGGCATAGGTGGTGGTGTGATTTGCGGTGGTGTGGCGGAGAAATTAGATCTGAAGAAAATGATTGAAGAGCTCGAATCAGTTGAAGTTCCTTCTGTTTTCATATGTCCAATCTCTTTGGACCCAATGCAAGACCCGGTGACTCTGTGCACTGGCCAGACTTACGAGAGAGCCAATATTCTCAAATGGTTTTGTCTAGGTCACTATACTTGTCCCACTACAATGCAAGAGCTCTGGGATGATACGTTGACGCCTAACAGAACTCTTCGGCAGCTTATTTATAGCTGGTTCTCGCAGAAGTATTTGGCTATGAAGAAGAAATCAGAGGACGTTCAGGGGAGGGCTATTGAGCTTTTGGACAATCTAAAGAAAGTTAAAGGTCGAGCCAGAGTTCAATCTCTAAAAGACCTTAGACAGGTTGTGACTGCGCATGCTGTGGCAAAGAAGGCAGTGATAGATAACAACGGTGTTGCCGTTATATGTTCTTTAATGGGTCCTTTTACTTCGCATGTTGTTGGGTCTGAGGCAGTTGGGATACTTGCGAATTTGGATCTCGATTTAACTTCCAAGGCTAATTTGAGACAACCCGCCAAGATTTCCTTGTTAGTCGATATGTTGAATGAGGGTTCGATTGAGACCAAGATTAACTGTACGAGGTTAATTGAAATGTTGATGGAAGGGAAAGACTTTGGTTCCGAGAACTTGTCAAGTTTGAGTCTTTTGGTTGCGCTGTTAAGGCTGGTTAAAGATAAGAGACACCCAAATGGTGTGTTGGCTGGACTCAGAATGTTGAAGAGCATTTGTTCCCCGGAATTGGTTAGAAGCGCAGTTGTGAGCATTGGGGCAATTCCCCAATTAGTGGAGCTATTGCCGTGTTTCAACAAGGAGTGCTTGGAGTTGGCTCTCCACATTTTAGAGGTTCTCTCAACTATCCCTGAAGGAAAATTGGCTTTGAAAGATTGTGCTAATACAATACCGAATGTGGTGAATTTGTTGATGAAGGTATCGGAGAGCTCCACTCAACTTGCATTGTCAATATTGTGGGCAATCTGTAAGTTAGCACCGGAAGAATGTGCTGAACTTGCCGTCGAAGCAGGTTTGGCTGCCAAGCTACTCCTTGTAATACAGAGCGGCTACAATACTGCTCTAAAACAAAGATCAGCTGAGCTCTTGAAACTATGTAGTCTAAATTATACGGCTACTCTTTTCATTTCCAAGTGTAAGCTTACAAGAACGATGCAATGAAAAGAAAAAGCAATTTGTTGATAAATTGTCCCATTGGGAAAAGATCTGGAGCGGAACCAATTGGGAGCCCTAGGTAGCCTTCCAATACATTATGTGCATTGTGATGCAATGGATTGATTTCATGTTATAGGAGCATCATAAAAGGTGTGGATTTAAGCTGATTGCATACTGTATAGTTGTTAATCCACTGCCCAGAAAGAAGCCGATCGATTGCAAATCTTGTAATAACGCAGGCTGTGGCTGTCAAATAGGGCTCGTCAGTTTTATAAAAAGGTAACATGATTATTTCTGGCGCCCAAGTATCTCTCTGTTCACAGGGAAGTGATGTAAATTTTGCTCAGGAACAGAATTAGCTTCGTATAGGGAAAGAAGAGGCATGTCTAATCTGCAGATACATTCTGGTCTTATTGTAATCAGCTTTTCTGTCTAATTGATCCCTATAAGTTTCCACTCCCATCCTTTGAAGTTTCATAGGGACTGGGATTGGTTCACAAGTATGTATCAATTTGAGCTTGAGGCTAGTGAGGCTGTAAGGTTATATGCTTCCAATGTAAGATCGAATATGGCGGATACCCAGTTGTAATTTTACTCTGATTAAATAGTATAGAATTTCAAGCTTCTTTTTTTTTTGTGGGTTCATTTTCAGACTCTATACCTGAAATTTCTTTGCATCTTTTGCTTCGAATGCGAACATGTGGACATAATGTAATGGCGGTTCTGCACCATTAAATATATGAGTTGTTTAAAGCAAGGAAGTGAAAGAATCACCAACGCAAGTTCTGCTTTAACATCAACAGAAGCAAAATCACCTTACCTCCCTCCTGAGGGCTTAGGGATGGGACTTCACTGTCTAGATGTGGATAAGCGAGGAGATGGGATTGGAAAGGGCCCCCCCAGTTCCACTTTTGTTGTCACGAATGGGTGCACACGGGCAACCTTCTTGACCAGGAAAGGGGCCTTGGCCTAAGATATATGTTGAAAAGAGTAGTGCTTCCAATCTCGTCCACCTAAAAAGGAGAGCAAACCAATGATCTTTCCAGGAATTGGACAATCTGCCTACTTTGGATGAGGACCAAAATCATGAAAGTACTCAAAAAACTTGTCATGAAGTTGCTGGTCAAAGTTTCTTGTTTGAACATTTTAGCTTTTATCTTCCAAGTTTCTTGTTCCCATTGCTTGCTCAAGAGAACGAAAGTAGTTCAGGATACGGCATTAATTATTATGATTTCAGATGCAAAACAATCCAAAATTTATGTACAAATTGACCAACCTTACTGCCTTTTGAATTTAAGCTATAGAATCATACCTGAAATTTAAAAAAAAACTCTTTAGGGTATAACAAACTTTGGACCATTTGAAAGAAGCATCTTCAATGCCTTCTTTAGTGCAGCCTACCTTTTTGTCGACGGGTAAGTAGCCGTAGCTAGCTTTGTTGTCACTGTCTTGACTGGATAGGTTTGTCACGATTTAAAGGAGAGCTATGCTAAAATGTTCAACTTATATTAATATTTAGTATCTTGTCATGACTTTTGACGACTACAAGGAAGATCCCACCAAGATTAGCTATGTGACATTTTTAGTACTCATGTCTAGTTGGAGTCGCGATGGACAGCATTATAATTTTATAGGCCCACATTAAATTAGAAAAAATACTTTTGACCAATATCCCATATTTTTATTTTTCATCTAAAATTTCGCATTCATATGTTGAGTTAAATTGTAATTATTTTTTTTAATTTTATCTCCTAATTTTTAAAACTTATTAAATACCTTCTTATATTTAATTGCTAATTTACTAAATCACTATTTTTGAGTATTTATAAAGGGAAATGGCATAAAGTGACATCCTATTCTACTTTAATTGTCAGTACACTAAATTCTCCGCTTTGCGAGTGTTGAGAGAGGGTCATCAATTGTACGCAATTTTTCAATTGTATGTTTATAAAGAGACTGTTTCGGTAACTCGAACCCGTGACTTTCTAATTACAAAAGAGTAATCTTACAAGTTACTCTAAGGCTTGCTTCAACTTATATATCTAGTAAGTATTTTATAAAAAGTATGTTAAATTAAAAAAATTCTTTATTAAACAAAATCTTCAAACATTTTAATTATTCGTTAAGTTATCTTTATAAATTAAAATTTAATTATTAGATGATAATTTAAAATATAAAGAATTAAAAAAGTTGGTGTTTTGCTACATTCTTCGTCTAAACTTGTAGTGTAAATAGAAGCCCAAAGTGAAGCCGGCCGACATTGTCAACGACTCGGTGCTACATCCAGGAAGCCCAAGAGTTTAAAAATATTGGATTTCGTGTTTCCAACATAAATTAATGTAGTCTTTGGTCTCTTTCCAATCCTTGTACACTAACTCTACAATTAGATGACAAAAAGTGATGATATCACTCATAATTGGGTTTCTGAATCGGATCCATTAATTTGTTGTTTTTTCAACCTTAGGAAGCAAACGTGGCAACACATGATTGGGTGATAAATTAAAAGAACGTAACCAACGAAAAAGGAAAATTTGCCTTTTTTTTTCAACAATCCCTTTCTCGCTCCTCAAACAAATAATCGGTCATGTCCTGGTTGGCTCGCTCTCTGGCGAATTCCCTTCGTCTCGACGAAGATGATTCTCCGGATAACGACGTCGTACCAACAAAGACAGCACCTACCGGCCTTTCACCTACGAAATGTAACCAACCAGAACACTCTCGATTGTCCTTTGAAAATGAGAACCTTATCAATGAAGAAGAAGAAGATGAAGACGAAGAAGCGTTAGGTAGAGGTGTGAAAGAGGACCTTACAGAGCTTAAGCAAACCCTAACTCGACAGCTATGGGGCGTTGCTTCGTTCCTCGCTCCTCAACCCACGCCCTCCGATCGCTTTGTCTCTGATTCGGAAGCGTGTGACCGGTCGGACTTCTCCGACGAGAGAGTGCCCGCGGAGGAGTCGGGGATCAAGACCGATTTTGCGGAGATCGGAGGTAGATTTAGGAGCGGTGTGACGGAGATGTCGAAGATGGCGTCTAATTATTTTCAGTTTGGATCGGGGGCAGATGAGGGAGAGTGTGAGAGCGAGATGAGAGGAGAGTGTGAGAGCGAGATGAGAAGAGAGTGTGAACATTCGGACACGGAGGAGAGTGACGAATGTAGAGAATTAGCGATTGGGATAACGGACGAGGTGTTGGCGTTTGCTAGAAACATCGCGATGCATCCCGAGACTTGGTTGGATTTTCCTCTTGATGAGGAAGACGATTTAGACGGTAAGTTTTTATGTAAATTTCACCATTTCTTGATATCTTTGGTTAATGATGCCTTTATTTGCAATGAGTTGAGAATTTTGTGCTTTATTAATTTAATTGAGTTGAAATTTCCTATAGCTCAATTATTTGTATTTGATTAGGATTAAAGATAATGAAATGTTCCTTCTGTTTTGCTGGGTGACTCGTTGTTTGGGATTATGGTGGCTTTTATCGTTGTTAACGGATGCTGGTAGTGGCTATTAGTTTGTAGGTATCCATATTTTATACTATCATTGCTCAACGTACTTGAAGTCTGATGATTGAGAAGTGAGATTCGGACATGCTTAGGAATACACATTGCAAATGCCGATGATGGAATGGGTTTCAAATCTTTCTTGAAAGTATGTCAAGATGGTGTTGATAATTTTCCACTTGTAGCAGGTTGTTCCCTAGGGTATAATTTATCCGTATTACTGGTACAAAATACAGATCTTTCCTCATGTTCTTCGGTTTAGGTTATAATAGAAGTCTGTTCATGGGCTTCAGTTTCTTGATCCCTATCTGGAATTTATTTTTTTCCCCGTTTTGCATTCATTTGTTGGACAAGGTATTGCAGTAGGGGAGAAGTTCTTTCCAGACTTGGAATTTTATATTCATCTATTGGCGCAGTGGTTATTTGGTGAATACATTACTTGTTAACAGATGGAGGTATCTTTATTGTAATTTAGCATGGTCATCATGCTTTAAGTTGGATGATTGAGAAGTCAGATTTATACAAGCCTAGGAATTCATACAGAGAAATGCTGATGGCATGGATTTGAAATTTGCTTTGGGCACACTTGAAAGTTTTGATAAGTTGGTGTAGTCAAGTTCCACTTGTCCCAAGTTGTTCCCTACTTTATAATTTGTCATCTATAGTATTTTCGAATGAAAGTCAGATATTTCCTCATATTGGGCATATTAGGTTATAAAACAGTGTCTACTTATGTTTTTATTGAACCCAAAGTGAAAGTGTTAATTGTTTTCTCTTTTGTCATCATGTTTAGATTTTGAAATGTCCAGTCCCCAACGAGAGCATGCTTTGGCTATTGAACACCTTGCTCCTCGATTAGCTGCACTCAGATTTGAACTTTGTCCTTGCCATATGACAGAGAGTTACTTTTGGAAAGTGTATTTCGTTCTTCTACATTCCAGACTTAACAGACATGATGCAGAAATTTTATCTACACCTCAGGTAATATTTGCTACTTTTCCTGAAAGTTGTGCAGTTGGATGTCTTCCTCAAGCTTTATAAATTTTATTATATTTTGTAACACTTGATTGATGATAATTTAAACTCAAATGCCTATTTTTCTCACCTAGATTCATTTTCTTGGTATCAATGTGTTGTTTTGTTTCTCCTTTTCTTTTATCATAAGGTTTGCATTTTGCCTTTCTTTCTTGGGTTGTAAACTGTTGTGATGGTTACTCGAAATTGTTACAAACATGGTGAATGTGTTGCAAGATGCAAAATTCAAATAATTTTATCCCAATTCACTGATTTATCATTCTTTATGTGAGTTTATGGTGCATTATCCATGATTTTCAATCTAAATGGTTATTCTGAGCTCCTTTATCAGTGGACAGCCATATCTTTTAACTTGCTAGTTTGTTTAACCACAGTTTGACAACATGTGCTTCTTTTATCGATGCTTTAGTTCCAATAGGTTGTTAAGTGATTTGACTTTTTTTCCGTGGCTATTATTGAACTTTGAAAAGTATGCTTTATGGCTTCATGCATGTCTTACTAAAGTTTACTTTTCACTTTCGAAAAATTGCTCTCATATTATTAAATTTAAGTTCCATTTTTGTGCTTCCTTTTATATTCCCGGATCTGCATGTTATCCTTTACAACAATTCTTTTGTGGGCCAGCATATTTGTCTGGTATGTGGTAAATTCATGAAGTTCTTTTCATGGAACAAGCACGCATGCACTTCTGTGAAAATGGGAAACTATGTTAACTTTTGAAATTGAACTTTCCTTTCAAGCTTTTGCTGCAGCCATTTTAACTTGAATATTTGAAAGCTTGGTTGTTGAATTAGTGACTTGGAAAGAGTCATTCTCATAAAGCAGCCATGTCTAGTGGCTAAAGAATTCCTTAGTCAAAGTTTTTTTTGTTCTATATTGGTGAGAAGTAATAGCGAGCATTGTTTGAGTGGTCATCTGACTCTATACACCAGTTGGGGGAATTCTGCTTTTTGTATAAAAAATCTGTTGTCGTTACATAGTATTTGATCTTTTTTTTTCTATAAATTGTCGATAAACTATGACAAAGGTACAATCTGCTCGATGCAGGTAATGGAAGCTAGAGCTATGTGGATGCAGGAGCTACATAAGAAAATGAAGCCAGAATCTGACTGGTTTGCAAAAACAACTTCATCTATTAGAGAAAGTTATGACCCACTGCATGAAGATTTTGGCCATGCCAGGGCCTCTGACTTTGAACACATTACCACCTCATTTACAGATTACGAGTCTGAGAAGCTTCCAGTTGTAAGTACAGAGATGCAGTTTGTTGACAAATCAGTCATCGAAGAGAAAGAGGTTATAAAAAAGGAGGATAAGAGTCCAGTTACTGGTCAATCCTCTAGATTATTGGCTCCAAACTATGAGGAGGAGGAGGATGATGATGATTGGCCAGATGAGGATGATTCAGATTTAGGTGGTTACAAATCAACCATTCCATTGGGGAATGAAGAAGAGATTTCTTTCAGTGATCTTGAAGATGATGACGGTCCTATTGTGCCTATAAAATCTAAATAGTCACAAAGCAAATTAAAACCTCAACAACAATATACATACAGTACTACAACTTCATCTCAGCGTAAGTTCTGCCGATTGTTCCGTCTACAGAAAAATAGTGTTGTGCACCGTGAGCACCATATTGAGGACCTTGACAAGTAGACTGCCCTGAACTCGGGCTTGGGGAATGAAGCGTGTGGTAAGCTCTGTGTACGTTGATGGTTGTTGGAGTCTACGTTCTCTCATGGAGCAATGAGAAACTGTTTGGTCCAGAAAAAAATTGTAAATAAGTGAATCAAAAATTTTAAATGGTTTGGTGAGGGAATGAAATGAATGGTATTGTATTGCCGAAGAAGTTGTCTTGACTCAGTTTCCCATTTGGAACCAAAGTGTTGGAAGTGTACATGGAAATCATGAAAAAAAAAAAGAGATGTTCTTTTCTTGTTTTGTTTTTGGGACATCCCAAGTAAAGAAATGTTCTTTAATTTTTTCGATATTTTATGTTTCTCTGGTCTTCATTGTGAACGGATTCGAACTTCAAGAAAGCTATGTCCCATACTATGGCATATTGTTGACGGTTTTCCCTTGCCACCTGCAGAAATGAGTTCATACACTGATTCATGTATTTGGATAACCTTGAAACACGTACCAGACGAGAGGGTCTATGCCCATTTGCTAGGTAAATTCCTTGTCAATAGTACATGAATTTAAGTGACTCTTCGTTAGGTCAATTCCTGCACTAAAGGAGGAGGCAAACCCATCCACAATTTTCTAATTTTCCACCCCGTCAAGTCAGTGGTCAAAGTCTGCCTTTTAATTCTTTTCTACTCCCTTTATTTTTCTAAAATTTGAAAATACGGCATGTCGTAAAAGCTAATCACATGAACATATAAGCAGCTGGTCCCGCGTTTTGGGAGAAAAATATCTATGATCTATCTATTGTGTAGTTTTTTTTTTTTTTTTCTCTTCTTCTTCGTACCATCCTTCGAACACATGACCATGGGCAAGCCCAAATGATCCAGTTCATAGCCATCG
>JAOQMM010000006.1:3943106-3956919 GCA_027563515.1 Erythroxylum platyclados
TCGTCATTACCGAGCCACTAATCCTTTCATCATCATCCTCAGATGGGACTTGTTTGCAGAGATTAAGCAAGATTCCCGTCGATAAAGCAATGCCGAACAGGGTTGGTAACTTTGAAACACATGAACACGAGTGGTTTTACGAGTCTGTGGAACTAAGTGATTTAACCCATATTAATCTTAAACATCTTCACATGGGTCTACAGACCTAGAAACCTGGCATGGACATCAAGCCACTTACATGTCCAGTCTGTTAATAGACTGTAAATTAAATAAATCATAAGAAGCATTACTTGTATGCTGTGTTTGATGTTACAGAAGTCCTGTCAGATCATCCTAATCCAAAGGAGGCTGGATTGAATTGACTCTCTGCCTTGTAAATATTGGACTTCAAATTTCGAATCAAACGCCTTGGACCAATTTAGAGTTAAATATTTTAATCTGTTCAATTAAAATCTAAACATTATTGATTCTACTATCAATATTGAGCAATTTTAGACAAAAATTTGACAATATTATATACGCACCATTAAATCTGAACTAAGTGTCTTATATGAGATTTTCTTTATATCTGATATTACATTTGTGAATTTTTAAATTAACTAATTTCTTTTTTTATTCTTTAACAAATTGTCTTTTACTCTTTTTGTTATTTTTCTTTTTTTTAACTGAACTCCTTCTCTCTTCATCATCTTCGTCTTCTTCGAATTGCTTTTCACTAAAAGTTCTTTTTTCTTCTGCAATTTGTACTACATATTTGGTTTAGTTTATGTTTAAAGTCAGCTCTTTGAATTTTATGTGTAATCTTCTCTATCTACCAATTTTATTTCTTTTCGTTTTATTGAATACTTTGATTTTTTATAGTATCATTCATATTAATCCTTTATATTATGTTGTATAGTCTACTTAGTAAAAGTTCAAATTTTTTTTAGATTTACGCAAACTACAGTTTTATATGATTTAAATATATAGTTAAGATCTGATAGATGAATGCTTAAATGATTGTTTAACTAATTCAAACATTTCAAAGATAATAAAATTAGGAGAGAGCTCTCGTTGCGAAAAATATATTTGTAATTTGTAATCTTCAATCTAAGAGAATTAAATTTATTGTACAAGTGAGTATGAACTATATTTAATATAATCATCCTAATAATTATATAAATTCGTATAACTAAAAGTTATATTAGTAATTTGGATTGTTACAGAATAATTACTTAGTTAAATACTATTATTAAATATTATTTGGAATATCAAAAGTCTAAGGTTGGATTTAAAGGCAAGTCAATGTATGGTAATTAGTTTACGAGACCTATAAATTTAGAAAACCGAAAAGAACATAGACCTGTCAGAGAGAAGGGATTTAGTAAATTTCCTTTACTTCAACTAGTTACATACACGACAAGCTAGTATTTTTTACTTCAAATATTTATATACACGACAAGCTAGTTTTTTTTTTACTGTGTGGAATCTTTAATTAAATAACAATATTTTATCACCAGATTAAAAAATAAAGGATAAATTATATTTGAACTTTATCTAATTTTAGAATATCAGTTAAAATGATAAAAATAATAATATAACATTTTTAAACTTATAATTTATTGTAAAACCAGCCCAACATTAGCATTTTATTTAATGACAATAATATAACTAATTACGTGAATAATACTATCAATAAGTAAACATTCATATAGCTAAAATTTTATAAATCGGCAAATTTAAAGATTAAAAATTAAAAATTAAAAACCAAAATTTCTATCCACCACCTTCTCCTCTTCCCTTGTAATCCTACCAAAGTGATAATGCATAATTACTTTTTGGTTTAAGTACATTTCTTGTAATTAGATGAGCTTACGTTTCTTCCGATGATAAGTGGTTCATGGATGGTTAGCTTTGGTTCTCTCTTATGGTTTCCAATAAGGTTCTTCAATTATGTCCATTTATGATTGAAGTTTTATTCTCAATTTGTTTAGTAATTTTCACATCATAAACTAACATACAAATGAGCTAGGTGAGGATGATGTTGTAATATGACGTATGTAAAAATGAGAAATATTAGACAGAGGAGAAGGAAAAGATAGCATAGAGAATAAGGAATTCACCAAAATTTTCTATAGCAATGCCTATTCCACTTATTTTCCCTTAGATTCTATTCTACTCCCTAAATTTTAAGGGTAGTTTAAAAATTATTTTGCTCCTCCTAACAACCTCATACAAAATTTTTCTATTTCCTAGATTGCCTACCACGTGTCCAGCTCAAGCCCCGACAATGATTGGCTTAATCATAATATTACCCTTCCCATCAAGTGTGAACTTGTCCTCAAGGTCAAATGAGGAAATTGATTTGTAATTCATCCACTGATTCACAAGAAAATTTATCTATGCCATCCCATTGAACTAAAACTTAAGGAACCCAGTCGTCTTGAATTTGTAACCTATGTACATCAAGAATTTATATTGGCCCTCCAAATCAATTAACAAGGGTAATGATAAGTACTAGGTGGATGGATTAGCAATTCTTTTCTTTGGAAATGACATATGAAAAATTGAATGAATATGAGTTCTAGAAGGAAAAGCTAGCTTATATGCAACAAAATTCACCCATTGTAGAACCTGAAATGGGGCTAAATATCTCAAGCATAACTTTTGATTACACCGAATCTTCATTGAGTGCTAGAAATATGGCTGAAGTTTAATGAAGATCATATCACCAACCTAAAATTTCTCCTTACATCATAACGCATCCACGTATTTCTTTATTTGAGATTGGGCTTTGGCCAAATTGATTATGAGTTTTGCTAATAGAGTATCCTGCTAGCTTAAAAGAGACAGTATGTCTATAGGAATATTAGCATTTGTGAGATGCTTAATGATAGATGGCTGGTCTCTACGATATAAAATTTTGAATGGGATCATTCCTATTGCTATTTGGAAAGATGAGTTGTACCAATGCTCAACCCAAGGAAGACAGGTAACCTACATTCTAGGATTTTCAAAAACAAAGTAACTTAAATACATCTCTAAACATTTATTTAATGCCTCCGATTAGCCATCCATCTATGGTTGGTAAGAAGAACTCATTTTCAAAGTAGTACCTTAGAACTTGAATAAATGTTGCCAAAAGGAGCTATAAAAGCTTTGTCATAATCAGAGCAATGGATAATAGTACACTATAATGCTTGATCAATATAAGCGGGAAAGTCTTGGCAACTTGTTGGGTAGTGTAATTGGCCCAAAGAGGGGCAAAATGACCATACTCGGAGAGGCAGTCTGTTACCATAAAAGTGATAGTGTAGCCTTTTGAGGATGGCAATCCTACTATAAAATCCCTTGCGATGTCTTCCCACACATGTTCAGGCACTGGTAAAGGACTCAAAAGACTAGCGCAATGTAATTGGATAGTTTTAGCCCGTTACAAATTTGACAGTGGTGAATAAATGAATTCATTTCCTGGCACATATCTTTCCAGAAAAAAATATTTGGTAATCCGAGCATAAGTCTTTAGTATCCCTATATGACCACCAACTGGTGATGAGTGAAACTCCACCCAAATTTTATCTATGATACCATGAGCCTGTAATGGTATAATAAGGAGATTTTCATAATATACTAGGCCCTCTCGAACAGAATGATTGGACATTAGGGAGGGATTTTTGTTAATTTGTTATAGTAAGTGTTGAATTTCAGAAGAAGCTTGTACTACCAATTTAATTTCTTCAATGATTAAGGCTTGTGGAATAAAGACTGCCAAATTAAACCCATATGAAAAGACATCCTAAGTTTAGTTTTAGGGACCTGATTTATACTTAATACAATAGCAAAAACCTAAACTCTTGTTTTGGATTTTGGATGACTTGATTAGCTAAGTGGTTCAAACTCTTTTGATTGATAAGAATGGTAAAGAAATGGCCAAACAAATAGTGACAAAACTTAGCTACTGCTTCTATGATTGCATAGAGTTTATGTACATATGTTGATTTCTACTACATGTGGTTGGAGAGTTTCGTAGAAAAGAACACAATTGGGTGGTCATCTTGTGTGAGCACATCATCAATACCCCGACCTAGGGCATCTGTCTCCAAAATAAATAGTTTATTAAAGTTAAGTAAAGCTAAAACTGGGGCTACAGTGAGAGCTTACTTCAAGGTATCAAAAGCCTCTTGCACTTCCTTTGACCATAAGAACTTTTCCTTTTATAACAACTTTGTCAGTGGGCCTACTATCAAAGTATGATTTTTAGTAAACCACCTTTAATACCTTATAAGGCCTAGGAAGGTGCTTAAATGCGTAATATTAAAAGGAATAGGTCAATTCAGTGTTGTTTAACCTTGGTAAGGTTCATTTCCACCCCTTATTCGATTACTATAAGTCCCAAATACTTTACATGGTTCTGTCCAAAAGAGAACTTAGGGAGCTTATTAAATAAAGAGTGCGATTATAGGCATGCCAAGACTAAATATAGATGCTCTCCAAGTGTAAAAGCCAATCCGAGCTGTAAACCAAGATATCATTAAAAAAAAACTAAGATAAACTTCCGAAGAAATGGACAGAAGACATCATTCATTAAGGTTTGAAAAGTTGCTCGAGCATTTGTAAGGCCAAAAGGTATTATGATCCACTCATAATGGTCATAATGAGTAAAAAATGTTGTCTTTTGCCTATCCTCTAAAAAAACTAGTATTGACGATATTATGAACATAAGTAGAGCTTAGAGAAATACTTAGATCCCCAAAATTCATGAAGCAGCTCTTCGATAGTTGGAATAGGAAAAGAATCCTTAATAATGACAACATTAAAGGCCTTATAGTTTGTACATAATTTCCATGTATCATTTATGATTTTAACTAACAAAATTGGTACCAAAGGGAATTGTGCTAGGTTGCATGATGCCTTCCTTTAACGTGTTCTCCATCGTTCTTTCAATTTAAGCTTTTTGAGCATATGGTTATCTATAGGGTCTCACTTTCATAGCATTAATCCCATCTTAAAGAGCGATAGCATGCTCTTGTGAACAGGTAGGTGCCAGGATGTGAGGAATGGAAAACATTGCAAAATATTGGTGCAATATGGTGGCAAAATATACATGAATATTTTTAGGTAATTGAAGTGAAAACTCATCTTAGTGGTTTGGAAAGATAGTGCATAGTATAAAGCTTTGCGATGGCATCAATTACCCAAATTGCTTAAGATGATGGTAATGAGCAATTGTTGGGGATGATGGTTGGTGACCCCAAAGTGTGACAAATTTATTGTCAAGATATACCTTAAGCGTTGAAGAGCTATAATCTGCTGTGTTTGGACCTAAAGTGGCCAACCAGGATGTACCTAAAATGACAAAAAAACCTGACACCAGAAGCACATGAGCAAGAAAGTTAAGAAGATGGCCATGAATATGCAGTGGCAAAGCTCAAATAAAACCATCTACTTCTAGATAGTGATTGTTCCTAACCATAACCTTAATGTCAGTAGTAGAATCAATTGGTAATTTGAGATGGCGGGCAATACGTGGTTAAAGGAAATTGTCTAAGCTACCCCATCTAATAAAACTTGGACTTGAATGCCCAGAATACAATTCAGGAATTGGATGGTGGCAACACCTAGAGAACCATAATGGGCATGGAGTAATAAATGATGAGAAAGAGGCAGGTCTTCCTAGGTTAAAAGCTCAGTAGGGGAAATAGCTTCCTCAGATGGTGATGAATCCAAGGAATCGGTATCCGATAACAACAACATTACCTGCTTATTAGAGTAATAGTGGTTTTAAGAAAACTTGTCGTCATAGGTAAAACAAAGACCCTTCTCATGCCTCAATTGCATTTCAGCCTGAGACATTCTCTTCATTGGCAGTAAAGGCCTGGTAGATGATTTGGGGAGCAGTGGTGGCATGACACTACTAACTGTGGAAGATGAAGTTGTGGCTATTGACGCTATGAAAGGGGGTTTAAGGGTTGGAGTAATAGATGGAGTAGTGGCTTTGGGTTTAAAGGAAGAAGTCCCTAGAAAATTCTTTTCATTAAATAAGCAGGCCAAATATACAATACGAAGGAAAGAATTTAATATCACGATATATGTGTCCCTTTAAACCACTAATAAATCAATTTAGTAAGACCTCATTAGTGAGGTCATCCATCCTATTGGTAAGGACAATAAAATGATGGTAGTAATGGGTCATAGAGTCTAATTGTATTAGCTTAAATAATTTAGCTTTGCGGTAGTCAAATTGAGAGGGTCCAAATTACACTTCCATGACTTAAGTTAAGGTCAACCAAGATGGAAGCTAGTTAGATTTTTGCAGTATTTAGAATTAAGGAACAACCATGCCTTCCATATATACTACTGTAAAGGTGAGCTTTTAAAGATCAAGAATATTATAGTAGGAGAAAAGTTGTTCTGCATGAAATATCCAATTTAATGGATTAATGCCGTCAAAATGGGAAAAATCATTTTTCACTTATCGAGGAGGTATTGACACAGACAATCCATTGGGAGGGGCCACTATGGCTTCAAAGCTCAAAGTCTTGATGGCAAGATAGGAAAAGCAGTTGATACTGTGTGTAATGGTATCCAAAGCCCTTGTTAAAGTGTTAATGGAAACTTCCAAATGCTTTAAATAAGATGCTGCTAATTGGTTACGTTGATCTACGAATTTTGCCAGATGACAAAGCTCCAATGACAAGTCCTTAAGAAGAGTATTCTCAGCCATCAAGATGGAATGAAAACATCAATGTAATACATCATATGTAAAAGTGAGAAATATTAGGCAAAGGAGAAGGACAAGATAGCACAAAGAAGAGGGAATTCACTAAAATTTTTAACACCTATGCCTATTCCATTCATTTCCACTTATATTCCATTCTACTCCCAAAGTTTCAAGGGTGGTTTGCGAATTCTGTTACTCTTCCAAATAACCTCATACAGAATTTTCCCATTTCACTAATTGTCTACCACATGTCTAGCCTGAGACTCACAAATGATTGGCTTAATCATAAGAGATGGGTCTAAAAAAATTTAGCAAGTAGATCTAAAAGTATCTTCTTTTGAAAAATAATTTGACAGGAAACTCGCAAAAAGGTCTAATTATCCTAGAGATCCAATTTGAAAAATGGAAACTCAGTAGTTAAGTTTTTCTTTTTTGAACCTTTAGGAAACTTGAATCACTTAACAATAGTTATGTTTGTATTGATACTTAAATTGTGGCCCTTTAAATGATGTTCTACCTCAATTTAATAATTTTGTAGCTTGATCTTTATACATAACTTTTAAACTAAAATATCAACTATTTTTAAGAACGATCATAAATGAATAACAAAACTTTTTAAATGTGAAAGTAATCTTTAAAAAAATACTTAATTAAAAAAATAGTGGAAGAGACGTTGAAAAGGTTACTACTACAATTTATCCTTCTTAATATGAAACATGAAATGAGTAGATGAAGTATGCTATGATAAGGTAGATGCAACATTGTTTGTTTGAGAATTGTATTCTTTATCTTTTTTTTATGAGATTATTTATCCTTTGCAACTATTGAAATGAAAAGCATGTAGCTTTCGGTCTTTAAGATAGTCTGTTGGTGGCCAAACTAATGTAGAAAAGAGTGTTAGTTTCCCTGTGCACTTCTAGTGACCAAAACTATGAGGAATTTTTTCAAAAAAAGGTCAAAATTATAAGGAGGAGGAAGAGACACTGGTAAATAAAAATTTAAGATTTTTATTTTATTTTTTATTAATAAAATTTGTTAATGTATAAAATTTTGATCATGTCAATGCTTACTTATCAATGAATATTGCTAATGTAATATGTCATATCATCACTGTTAACTAAATAATTAACGAAAAGATAATTTTAAAATAAATTAAATGTTTAAGTATTTTATATTTATTTTTAATAATTCTAAACAATATTATAAAATTAGACAAAATTTTAAAATTTAAGTATAAATATAATGTTGGTTGTAAAAATAACTCCTTTTCTTTATGTCTAGGTAATATTAAGATGTTAAATTAACTACATAGCAGGAATTGCTTTAATAACTACTTCTCTTTATAGAGTTCATAATTCTAAGATTTTCCTTTGAAATTTTCATTTGATTGATTTCTTTTTTCCATTTGAGATATTGTATTATTCTTTTGAAGAGCAATGATTGGCTTTTAAAGGCAATTTAACTAATAATAAATTCAAAAATTTTCGCCTCTTCTTTTACTTATTAATATTTTCTGTTTCTTATCATGATTTTTAGTGTTAAATGTTTATTTTAAAACTTATAGTAAGATTCTCATATATTTTATTATTGATTTTTTAAAAGAATAAATGATAAAGTATTAAATCTTTCTAATTTTTTTATTTAATGTCCAACTTTTTAAAATTTTCAATTAAATATATACATTTTTAAAAATCAAACAACTTATTTCAGAAGGTTTTCTTAATTTATAATTTGTTGATGTTATTGATAGAGTATGTGAAAACTGGCATTTATAAGAGTAATGCGTCATCTTCCTTCTAACGTAATATTTTAAAATAAAAAGGAGTAACCACATTTTGAATACATAATCACCAATGTGTTTGCCATATGAAACTCAATAATTATATTAACAAAGACAAATAACCATGTAACCCCTTTAAATATCAATTTTCATATGCTCTGTCAGTCTCATTAACAAAATATTAATAGAATCAACTCTTTTTTAAGTTATTTGATTTTTAAAAGTTTGAACATTTAATAAAAACCTTAAAAATTAAACATTAAAATAAAAATTTAAAACTTAAAATTTTGGAAATTAAAATAATTATATTATAAAAGGAAGGCTATATTGATGAGTTGGGAGGGAACTATCTGCATACAAGATGGATGAATCCAAGTAACTATGAATAAACACATACAAGCAAGCTTTGGCTAATAATTGATTACAATCATAAATTTATGTGATGAGAAGGTCTTATTCCAGGTTCATCTCAACTTAGTCCCTATGCATCTCAAGTTTGAGTAAATAGATTTGCATCCTTAAAGTGACACCAGATTAACTTTTTGATTGTATGCAAAGTGTTGACTTGAAACTGATGTGAATTAACTTGATTTTGTCTAAACCGCCTAAAGTTTCTTTCTTTCCATGCTTCTTATATTGCTGCACAAAAACCAAGCCTTCGTACAAGAGAATCCTGCTTAGGTAAAGTAACTTTGTTGACTAAGGGAAATAAGTTTTCCCATTCAGCTTCTACATACTGGAAGTTGTATAAGTTTTTGAAGTGGTTCCAGGTTTCCAATACATAAGAGCATTTGAAGAACATATGATTGATGTCTTCATTTTCCTATTGATAAAGGCATCAAATGGGGTTTGAGGAGGTCTTTATCCTATCTAGCGTGCTTACTCGATTTTTGAGAGAAAAGTAGGCAATGAAAACCATCTTAGGGATGTGTCTCTTAAACCATACAATTTATGCCAGTTGAATTTAAAGTCTTGATGAATAAAGAGACCATAAAGCTGTTTTGTTACTGTAAGTACCTAAAGGGCTTCTGGTCCATACAATTCTGTCACTTTTTACTTGGTTGAGTCTGTAACTAGGAAATACTACACTAAGTCTGTGGCATCCTATAAAATTGAGATACCATTCATTATTATTGATGAGGTTAGGGACTTTAGCCTTAGGTTTCATCATGTGTCTTACTTTATATAAGCTGGGCATGAGGTAAAGAGGCCCTTATGTACTCTAATTGTCAAACCATATACTAATGTCCTTACCATTGCCAATATGGGTTTTGAATGCTATATATATATATCTTGGGCATGAGCCTAAGGATTTCAGTGAGTGTCCAAGATAAGGAATGGGTTACTTTAAGTTTCCAGAAGTTAATATTCATAAGGAGATATTAATGTATCCATCTAGTCCATAGGTTCTCTTCATTAGTAAGTAACTTCCAGACCCTTTTTATTTAGAGTATATTACTTATTAGCTGCAATGATCTGATGCCAAGTCCTCCTTGATATGTAGGCTTATATAACTTATTCCAGGTCACCTTAGCCCTTGAATTTTTATATGAATTCCTATGCCACAAGAAATTCCTCATAATCGTTTTTGTGTCCTTAATCAACTTTAGTGGAATAACCAGATGATTTGACCAGTATGTATGAATGTTAGAGAAATGACTTTATCAAGTGTAACCTGCTTGCATAAGATAGGCTTATATTGTATCACTTACTTATTCTCCTCTTAACCACGTCAAATAGTTTATAATAGTCCCTATAAGTAGGTTTTATTGTTATTACTAAGTATAAGATAGGGGGTTGTTGAACTTTGAATCCAGTAAATTGAGCAACCTATCGACTCGTATGCATTGCATCATTTGAAAGGATGATGAAGCTTTTTTAAATATTTACCTTAATACTAAACATATCAATGAATTGCTTAATAGAGTTAAGGATGACTTTTATGGAGTCAATGTCAGCCTTCTAGAATATTAAAAGGTCATCTGTAAATGCAAGGTTGAATAGTTTTAGATTGGCATATTTCTTATGATATTTAAAGCTTTAAAAGTTCACAATCTTATGAGCTAATATTCAGTGCAGAATTTCCACGTAAATTGTGAACAAGTAAGGGCATCAATAATCCCTTGCCTGAGCCCTTTACCTCTATAGAACTAATGTGTTTGTTCACCATTCACCAATACACGATATGATGTTTTTGTCACAAACTTCATCAACCAAGTAATGAGTTTGTTAGGAAAACCGAGGGCTTTTAGGGAAGTCCCACCTTACAAAATCAAATGCTTTCTTGAAATCAATTTTTAGCATACAAGATTGGATTATTCTTTTCTTAGGTACCCTTAGAGTACTTCTTGAGATAAGAGCATATTATCCCAATGGACCTTAATTTAATGAAAGCACTTTGTATTTTACTAATAATGAGGGCCATCATTGACTTTAGTCTTTGTACTAGGATGTTGGAGATTCTCTTGTAAGATAGTGTTACAATAAGATATAGGTTTATAATCATTCATGTTGGAACTTTTGGGAACAAGACATATGTGGGTTTGATTAAACTCCCTCAAAAATATTCCATTGTTGAAAAATTCATTCACAAATCTATATACATATTCCCTTACCCATTAGCATGCTTTCTTAAAAAATAAGCATTTAGTCTGCCTGTACTAGGTTAGGATTTAGGAATTTCAAGGCTAGTTCAATGTGCTCTGGGGTGATAGGTTATGTAAGGTTTTCTATGATGAAGGAATTTAGGGTAGAGGTAATGCAAGTACAAAAATCATGCATTATGTTTCATGTGGCATTAGTAGCTTATAGCAAGTTAGAGGAGTGATTAAAAACAAGCTTATTTAGTTGCTTTTGATCCTAAACTTTGTCTTCTCTTTCATTTAGCAAGCATACAATTCAGTTTTAATTCCTTCTGCATTGAATTTAATTAAAGAAGAAGGCATTAAATTTATCACCTTATTCTAACCACAAAATTCTGGATTTTTATTCGAGTATAGAGTTATGAGCCTCTATAGCTTTTAAATAATTCTCCAGGTACCTTGTTTCTTCCCCTCTTAGGCTCCCATTATATAGGTCAAAGTACAAATTGCTTTGGGTTTTAGCAGTTTTACTTTGGCTTCTTTAGTATCAAGTGTTTCTTTCCTTTTAGGGTTGTATGGAATGTTTTGAGCTTGGTTTTGACTTTCTTTAGTTTAACCAAAAATTTGTATTGATCAAATCCCTACACTTCTATGCTCATCTCTTCCCTTACAAATTGTTTAAACCCTTTTTGTTTAGGCAAGAAGTTGTAGAATTTGAATAGAGAGATTCTATTATTATATTTTGTCAGGTTATACAACTTCAATAGGATGTGATCAGAGACTAATGGCTGAGAAAATAGTTCTTTACTATTTTGAAAGGCTTTTATCTTTATTGACAAGAGCGTGATCCAGTTTCCTTCTTAGTAACCCCTGTTATGTTGCTAATTAGACCAGGTGAGATAATTGCATTGGTAGTTAGGGGACCATACCTGTCAAAGCCACACATCTCCTAAAATTAGGGCATGGATGATTGGACCCCTAAACCACCTTTTATTTTAGCATCATATAACGTAAAATTGAAGTCTTCAATTGCTATCGAGGGATCTTTCTGATTGTTTAATATATTAAACAAGTCTTACCATAAAGTCTTTCTCAGAGGTATGGATAAAAGTTAAGTATAATTCCTAACATGTAGATTTTAAAATAGTTGAAAGGTGAATCATTTGGTCAATGGTGAGAAGTCTACAGACCTCTAGAGGTTAAGGGTTGTAGGATACCTAGATCCTACCATTATGATGGTTTACATGATTAATGATTGTTCCCTTCTTTTGCTTTAGTCTTTAAAATATCATAGATAACATGTTTAACAAAGTGTACGTAGTCTTTAATAGAATGTTGTTTTTTTGGGTCATTTAACCCCCTTACATTTCGTGCTATTAGGGACACAATTTGTTAAAGGAGTTATGCTTCTTCTTTTTTTAACTAGATCTTCTAGTTGAAGGGTTGGAAGTCATCTTTTGCTCCTTATTCCCGTTTTATATTACCAATTTTGTCATTTCATACTCCTCATTCCTCTCCAAGCATGAGGAGAGATTTGAGCTTCATGTTTCCACCTTAGAGTTTTCTGCAATGTCCTTGGATTTTTCCTTGTTTGCTTTATTGGTTGTATTACTTATGATAAGGTCCTCTAGCTCCTCATTTGGAATAATGGTTGTCTCATTGTGATCACCATTATTGTTGGTCTCTGACTTCTTAAAGCCTTCCTCACACTATAGAAGGGTTGTTTCCTTGGTGACAAATTGACTTTTTAGAGAATATAGCTCATTTATTGTTTTACAAAGCTCAACTTTGGAAGTTATTATATCTATTTCCTCACAAGTACCTAGTTTAAATGTTCTTCCTATTGGTTTCCACTTAGCGGTTTTCTTTGTTTGAGGGTTCCACGTGTAGGTGATAGAAATTGTGGTTTCATCCAAATTCTCCTTAAGATTCAGTCTCTTAAGCCTTAAAGTCTCTGGAAGTAGTTTATTCACATCAGCTTCAATGCATATGTTAGTAAAACGAATCCTTCCAATCTCAGCTATGTTCTCGTCCATAAAGAGTTGATTGCCAATTAAGCTTGTTAAATAACTTAAGCCTATAGTGCTTCAATATTCTAGTGGAATATTATGGAATTGAGCCTATATTGGAATGATTTTTAGTTTGGTAATAATGAGCTCTATACCTACTTTTCACCTCTGGAGTATTAAAGGTTTCCTTATTATAGTGTCGTGGACCTTATTCCAATAATTTCTCGGCCAACATTTCACAGTTGAAATTGAATAAGAAGAAATCCTTCTGGTTTATGAAGACCTTCAATAAACCTAAGTCAGTCCATTGAGCCTTTGCCCATGCTTTCAACACTGAAAATATTGGTTTTTTCTCTAGAAAATACCCAACCAAGTCAGTCATACTTTTAATTTCGTTATCCCTTAACTTTTATATGATTCTCGTTTTTTGTTTGTTATACTTTTATAAAGATAAATCTAATTAATAATATTTAATATATTTAAATTAAGTGATAATGTAATTGATTGAATTATTAATGATAATTTCTTTAGCTTATGAATAAATATTAGTACATTAAAATGATTTATTTTTATTTTTCTGTTATGTTCAAATTTGCACATTAAATAAGAATATGATTATTATATAAGTAAACTAAAATTATTTTTAAAAAGTATTGATAAATAAAATTTCAACTATTTGAAATATATTTGAAACGTGACGTTAAGGAGGATACTTTCAGAATTGTCACACTAGGATTATTAG
>JAOQMM010000006.1:3957019-3967656 GCA_027563515.1 Erythroxylum platyclados
AAGGAGCACGTTGCTAGTGATTTGGATGGACCTTATTCCAAGGCGCTCTTATACCTTTGGTTTGCAAATTTCATTCCTAAAATATAGCAATTCTCATTGATATTTTTAATAAATATTATATAAGAGATTAAAATATAATTAATTTAATTTAGTTATTTATAAAAATAATTCATCTTTAACTTTTATATAATATACAATTATTAGACTTTAATAATTAAACATAATTTTATTTTTATTTAAAAGAAAATTAAAAACTAAAAACTAAAAACTAAAATTCACAACAAAAAAAATAAAAATGAAACCAAATTAACCCTTAACTAATGCTACTATATTTTCTTGAAAAATTATCTTATTGAGTTACTTAACGTTTGGCATGATTTATATGGGACCAGAACCTTTGAATGAAGAATCTCGAAGATTTGGATATGCGAGTCATACGATGTAACTCTTGTGAACCATGTTCATGTACACTACATACGTTGGCAAGAGGTTCTGACGAAGCTAAGAAGAGGTACTTAGGATATCGCCTCCTATTAATTAATCCCTTTTGAAGGCAAAACTGGAATCCCACAGACAACCAATTGACCATCTTCGCACACGGCCATGGTTGTCTATGAAAATGGAGAATTTGAGTGAAATAAGAAATTTAAAACAAAGCACATTGGTCAAGCATTCCTCTTTCCCAATTCTTTCACAGATCTCTTTACCTACAGCACTTTCTAGTTTAGCTTCTTATACTTAAAAGCCAAATATTAGGAAATTATGTAATGAAACAATATATGTATAGAAAACTTTGAAAGAATGTTAGAACCATCAGCGACGGCAACCTTAGACATATATTGTAACATTTCCACTTAATGGTGCAAAAATAACATAGAGGATCAAATGCGTTTCCAGGAATAGTACAGCCCGTGGAATCTATACAAGGACGTGGAAGGCTAACAATGTTCATCTGTTTTAAGCACCGAAGTCGCTGGAGTGGCGCCTTTCAAAAAAGAAAGTAAATTTGTGTTCTGACTTGAAAGTAAATTTGTGTCCTGCTTGATCACATTGACCAAGTGAGATATCTGGACATAGAAACTCACCTGATTGATTAGTCGAGATAGAGTTACATTTAGTAATTTTCTTATTTTAAGATATAGTTCGATTCGGAGCTTATAGAGCTTGTGTTTTAGACTGAACAAGTTGATACTGCAGACAGTTTAGGCACCAAAATCACAACGCAATGCTTGAAATGTAGTCCTATTTCATCAACTGAAAACATACATTTTTCTCTAAAAAATAGGAGGAATCAGTATAAAGGACTGTTGGTGCTGTTGATTGACTTTCTGGCAATTAGAAGAAACACTGAAAGATCATAGTACCGTTCGCAATCAATGACAAAGATGTGAAAGGAGGAATGACTGTCAAGGTTCTGGTGGGAATATTGTAAAGTGTCTCATCGTGAAGATGAGATCTTCTGTATCATTTACTCAGTTCTTATAATGTGTTAGAAGATTCCATCCACATAATGAAGATCTTATCTCTAAAGATGAGATCTTCTGTGTCATTTACTCAGTTCCTACTCTATCTAGAAGATCTCATCTACATAAAAAAAATAAGAAGAATTAGTGTAAAGGATTGTGGTGCTGTTAATTGATTTTTTGACAATTAGAGGAAATACTGAAGATCTGAGTACCATTAGCAATCAGTGATAGAGACGTGAAAGGAGGAATAACTGTCAAGGTTTTAGAGGGAATGTTGTAAGGTGTCTCAACCTGGAAATGAGATCTTCTGTGTCATTTACTCAGTTCTTACTCTGTGTCAAAAGATCTCATCTATATAATGAAAATCTCATCCTTGGAGACAAAATCTTCTGTGTCATTTACTCAGTTCCTAATTTGTACCAAAAGATCTCATCCATATAAGTAAATTGTACAAAAGATTTCGTTAATATATGAATGAAATCTTTTAATACAGAGTAAAAATTGAGTAAATAGTACCCAAAAAAAACTCTCTCTCTCTTCCTAGATGCTTTGCTTTTCTAGTTTCAGGTTAAAGGCCTGAATCTAAGGAACTTGATAATAGGCTAGTTCAGCGTCAGTGGAAGGCTTGAGTTGATTGGGCTTGTTGCCAAAATCAAGGAAAAGTAAACGTAACTTGGGATTTGGGTCTTGGAGTTCACCTAACAATACTTCAAGAACAGGTAGTAATGTTACACATGATTAAACCAATAAGCATCTCTTATTCTGTAATTAATTAACGAAGCATTTGGTTAATGAAGTAAGCTTTAGCCTTTAATCTCTGGCACGCGCATATTTCCCATCATAGCATCTCTTTCTTTTGTCTTGGATGTGTAATGGATGGGGTCACTCACCTTAGTGGGTGACATATAATTATTATTATTATCATTAGATCGCTCACACTAATCATTCACTTCGTTGCTCTCCTCCCCAACCTCGGTTGTCTATTACATGTCCATTTCTATTTGTCTACAACTCCATGTTTTCATCCATAACACGCTTTCCAAATTCCTTAAAATGGCTCTTTTGATATTGCCAAAAGCCATTTGCTTGCTTATAGATGCACGTCTTCCATGTCTCAAGTATAATATTTACTCATTGTCCTTGCTTAGAAAAGTTAGTATAACCTTCAATAGATGATTGCTCAAGAAGTCATAAAATGTTATATCTAATGTCAAATACTTGCTGTGTATTTCCCATAAGCATCTTGTCAAATACTTAATGTGCAGTTGAAGTTTGACACTTTGGAAATTAGACAAGAAAACTAAATTAGTGACAGGCCTGACATGTGAGTTTAGATTTAAGTATTTTCAATAGGTCGATTTAGACCCAAACTAATTCAAAGTCTAATTCTTTTAAACAATCGTTTTGTTTAGAAGAGTTGAGTCTTAGGCAGACATAGATCTAGGCAATCCAAACCTAAATTCAATTAAAAAAACGTTATTTTATGTTTTTAATTTTAAGAAAATTATTTTTAAAAAATTGATAGATCAGCCCTGCTATAAGTGAAGAGATTTATTTTTACAAGCCTGCAAATATATTTCCAACAATTCTAAATAATCAAGCAACCAACAATTCAATTCAGACTAAGGAGCATTTTATCAAACACCCTCTATGTTTAAAAATAATTGACAATAACCCAATCCATCCATGACAAAAGGGGATTTTGTGCTATCTAGAATTTGTCTTTATACCGCCAACATGGTTAAAACTTGTGCTAACAACGCCAATGGGTCATGTTATTGTCTTTCCATCAAAATAGACAATCTACGAACCTTGCAATATTCTGGATCCTTTGCCTATTTTCTAGACATCTTAGTTTGCACCAACTTCTTGTCGAAGCACGGTATCTGGACATACGTAATTGCTTTGCTAGTCACTTACTAAAAAAAGTGACCTCACAGGTCTCCTCCACTAGAAGAAAGTCACTCCCTCGTTGACAACAATTTTATAGAAGCTACCCAATATGTTTCCTTTTATCAACTTACTGCCTAAGTTACTCAAGAAAATTCCATTCACCTTGTAAAAGAATCAGAATACATTTTGAAACAATAAGCAACACTTGGATATTCTTATCCATGTTGTTGTTGCAACGCAAGTTGTCAAGCCTTGTTACCTAAAGAGTTCAATTGGCCAGTACCATTTTAACAATTGTTCAACTCACATGAATTTGTCTTTAAGTCTGTCAAAGACTTTACGGTATCCAATTGTGGGACTACACATCTGTTAGCAGTTCCTTGCCATTAAAGGAAGTTTGGACAATACCACCACTGTACCTAAATTCATTAGCCCCAATTTCCACACATGAGTACTGTTCTTCACTTGGCCTAGAAGTTTCATTTATGGACACTTTTTGGGTAAAAGGACAAATTTAATTCCAACAATAAAAAGTTCAATATTAAGTGTTAAAATTAAATACTAAAATTTTAAACCTTTTATAAATAAAAAATGTAATGATGATATGACTTTTTAAGTCTTCTACTATATATCACTGATAATGTAGTAATAATATATCATATTTTAATATATTTTTAGATTACAATATTACATGTTCGACTTATTTCTTTTTTAAAAATACATATAATTAATTAATTAATTAATTAATCATTTTACTTTTAATTTATCTTAAATAAAATTAATTTAATTGGTAAAAATAATTTAATTAAATATTAACTAAATTTCAAATTAATAAAACTCCTAATTTTACTCTTTAATACTAAAATTCTCAATCTTCCTAACAAAATTCTTAATTTTATCCCTCTTGATCATCTTTCTCGTATCCCTCATCATCCTCCCCCTTCACCATTGCTAACATCTTTTCTCATCATCTCCCTTTACGCAACTCAACTCCCCTTTCTCTTCTATGGTAATTGGTAATTAATTGATCTTCCTTCTCCTCTCTACCACCTTGTTTTCCACTTCTCAACCTCTATCTTCTGTTGTTTGGTTCTATAATATTTTGCACTTCTATTCATTATTATTTGTCTAAATGTTATGTCATTGTTTGATTCTGTTTCCGCACGCTTTCTCTTTGTATTTTTTTTTGCCCCCCATGTGGTCATTATTGCACATAGGAGGCAATCACTCAATTCATACACACTGAAGTTTTATAAAAGGGAGTTACATTGTATAAAAAGAAGTATCATATTGGGACATTACAACATATTTATGACCAAAAAGTTCCCCTCCATGACTAAGGCATATTGAACTAAAAAGCCCCATTTGTAGAAGTGAAATTATGAGGAACCACTATACTCAGTTTATGCACATGATATGTTTCTATCCCTAAAATGTCATTTCCTTTTATCAGATAACATATCCCATTATTTAATTAGGTAAAGTAACTTAAGTTCTACATTGCAGAAACAGCTAAGCTTTCGCCAAAAAAAAAAGGTTATGGTGTATAGAGCCTATGAATATTCCTTGTTATGACATATGGACTTACATATTACTATAATTGAGTTTCTGTGCATCTACTTTTGCTTCTGAAACTAATAAAGTGTAAACAAATGTTTTTAACATATCCTATTGTACCTTTCCCTATATTGTGCAATCTCATTTTCCTTTTCTTAGTAATTAACCATTCACTATTTAGAAACTATAGGAGTGTAATCAACTAAAATAATCCAAAATAAACATGAAATGTATATATAGGATACAAATTAAGGTCTACAAGAATAATATTTTATCCATAATTTTCTCTATAAAATTTTATGTTCCTAATAACACCGTTGACATTTGTTCATGTTCTTTGAAAAGTATATGATAGTTTGAATTACCACTTTTGAATAGTAATTTGTTTGGCTAGTAGGATTTAATAACTTATATTGCTTTTAAAATTCTCTAATGGGTACAAACATATTACTACGGCTCAATATAGAGGTATAAGACTTTTTTTAGGGTGGAAAGTCATATTATAACCTAAATTTAAATATGTTGACAAGTTTATTGTTATCTTTGAAAATCTTGACCATAATTGTGTCAGTTATAGGAAAATATATATTATCTGGAGTATTTAAGGTAATGTCAAGTTGACAAGGCACTATAAGGTACCTGATTTCAACTTTAGAGAGTCATTGAGACTTACTGAATCAAATCAAACTCGTATTAAGCTATGACACATTAAAAAATTTATAGCAATACTGATATGTATATTACCCACAATTTAGACACATCTTTCCTTGCTCTTTACATATTACCTACAATTAGAGGAGAGGAACATATTGGTGACCATGATAATAATGAACATAGTGATGAATATGATGATGAATGGAATAGGGTAATGAATATGTGGATGAATATGGTAATAAACATGTGGATAGACATGTTAAATATGTACAACCTGATTTTCAAGTAGACATTCTAAATGATCACCAACCAGTTGAAATTGATTAAATTGATTATGGTAGTTTTATTGATAGTGATGAATATCCTAGTAGAGAGGAACAAAGTGAAGCTTTATAAAGACCAAGTTTGAGTATCAGGCATAATTTAACAAGTGTGCCACAATGTAAGGTTATATAGGCAAATAGCATATAATGTAAGGTTAAAAAAGAGTGAGAGTAATAGGATTAAGGTTGGGTATATTGACGGTTGTCTTAGGAGTTGCCTGTTAGATATGATAAAAACCAACGATTTTTCAAAGTAAAGACTTACAAACCTAATTACCAAAATTATTTTATATTAAGTCCCTGATGAGTCATTTCAGGGATATAATTTTTTAGAAGCCTAGTTTCTTTACCAAAAAATGGTTAAAGAGTGTAGGAAGAATCTCAATATTTTTGTTAACTTAAGCATGTGTAGAAGAACAAAAAGGAGATTGAGAAAAGAGATGGAAACAATTTATATTAATGAATATGTCAAGATATAGGCGTACATGAATTGAAGCTAAATAATCCTAGATCAATTGTGGAGTTATAAATGTCAAGGAATTATGATACTTCCTTGCTACAAGTAATGAAAATTGACATTTCATACTTCATATCTTTTTGTTCTATATTTGATTCATACTTCGTTGTTATACATCTTATTCATATTTCATTATCTTTTGTTATAATTTAAAAGGTTGTACATTTTTTTGTGCTATAAAAGAAGGATGGAGGCATCTGATAGCTATTTTTAGATAGATGTTTGCTTTCTTAATTGAGTTATAAGTCCAATTGTTGAGTGTAGTAGGTAGGATGGTGATAGAGGGATGTATCTATTGTATAGGCTATTGAGGAGGTAGTAAACATTAATTTATGAAGATGATTCATGAATATAATGGCATTTGATTTGGAATTGGATCATGGTCAATAACTTATAGTCATATATGATATGTAGAAGGCATCTTCATCTTTATATACTTACAAATGATTAGATTATATCATTAAAAATTAACTAAGATTTTTTCAATTGGATTAGGAATTGGTCAGAGTAGTATAGGAGACTTTACCAAATTCAACTCACTGAAGGTGTGTCAAAAATATATGCCACAATTGGTATAGGAACTTGAAGGGAAAGGATCTCGGAAGCAATTTTGTAACTTTGCATAGTTCACTTATGTAGAAGATTTCAGCAAGAAACTCAAAAAGCTTAATAAAATAATTATTGAATGTGCTTCAACCTTACTTGAATATCCTAAGCAAAGGTGGGCAAGATATTACCAAACGTTTAAATGTAAATGCCTAGTAATTAACAACAACATAAGCTAAACTTTTAACGAGACAATCTTACTAGCTAAAGACAGGTCCGTAATTAGCATGCTTGAAATAATTAGAATCATGGTGATAGATAAAGAGGTATACAAATAGGAGATATAGATGGATTGAAGTTATTTATTGCATAAACTATAATAAAGAAGTTGGAAAAGAACATACAAGATGTAACAGAATAGAGACGATGCTTATAAAGTTTCAAAGGATGATGACATACATATTGTTGAGGGGTAGTTGACAATAAACTTGTACTTTTCAAGCATTGAACCTATATGGATACACTTATAAACATGCAATTATTGCTAATCCATCATTCAAAACAAAAGGTCAAGACATTTATAGATTCATGTTATAAGAAGGGTTAGTTCCTGAGTTTGTATGACCATATGTTACAGTCGATTAGGGTAAAATTTCTAGCTTTCAACTGATGTAGAGATGATACATCCTCTAGCTTAAAAGAGTCATGCCATGTAGACCCAAAATTGAAAGAAGGAGGTGGCATAATGAGCCTAAGAAATTGAAAAACCCAAATAAATTATCTCATAAAAGACAAGTGCAAAAATATAAGAAATGTGACAATTGTGGCCTACTCTAGAAAATGCAATAAGGAAGGCTTAACAATACATCCTAAGGCGTCTTCATAGGTATAAAAACCTTATTTCGCATATGAATCATTTGCAAACCTTGCAATAACTAATGTTTATCATTATGTTTATTAGGCTATCGTATAGGCATCTTTATAGGTATATGGCCCCTTAATTTTTTTATCAATTTAACTTAGTTATAATAATTAATGAATGTGTTTGTACTAACTAAAATAGTTAGAAGTGCAAATAGAGTTGATGATGTTGCAATGTTGAGTCAATAAAGTAAAATAATGAGTTATATATATATATAATTCATTCATTAAATTATTAACAATTAATTTAAAACAATTATGCCAATTACATGTTTGTTGATAGGTTGGTAGCTATAAAGATGCCAGTAAAAGAAAGTTTGAAGATGTTGATTCGTACACATTCATCATTTGAACTAAAGGGTTTACAGTTCAAAGGATAATCTAGCATCACTTTATAATAGTTACAGGTTGAAGCAACCAAAGGAGAGCATCATTGGCACAATCATTACAAGAACAAGTTTCTTAGTTAAATGCAAATGAGGGAAGCAGTATGAAATAACTTTTCTATGTATATGCTATCAACATAACTTTTTCATATATGTACTATTGGCATAACATTATTGACATATATCCTAATAGCTTTTCTATGTATGTGTTGTTGGCATAACATCACTGGCATATACACTAACGGATTTTTGAAGTATGTGATGTTGGCATAACACTAGTAGCATATGTGAAGATGGCCTTTTTTAATGTATGTATTGTTGACATTTTCATACATAACTTTTCCCTATATGTAATTATGAATTTCAATCAATGTAAACATTGATATTCATATGTTTATCACTTATGAATTCATATCCAAATATTAATTGCTTAATATTTAAAAGTGATTATCTGACAAATCATTATAATATAATAGTTATATGCACAATCATTACATTCCACATGTGTTAAGTTTGATATTTAACATTATAATTCAATGACATTTCCCGATAACAGAATTGAAAATAGTAACTACAATAAGCCTAATAATTCTTATTACAATATACATTAACATAAATTTCATTCATTTTTCCTCTTTTGCCAATAAATTTATATCTTATTTCATGAGTTTCATTTGCTCCTCAAACTCTTTGGTTGTACTTGTTTCAACAATACTTGTTTCAATCACATTCTTTAATATTGATACTTCTTTCCTCAAATTTTGAATCACTTCAACATCTTTGTCAGTAGATTTATCATCGTACCATTTGCAAAAATTGCATCTCTCGACTGAAACTTTTATCATTATATAAACATTAAGCACAAGAGTTTTTAAATTAATAACAAATATATCTCACTGGATAATTAGGGCATCTATAAAATCTTCAGTCAAGATTATGATTATTCCATGAAGTCCCTAACCAGGCATTCAATCCACAATAGCAAACCATATTTTGAGTATTTAAATTTACTATTATATTAATAAATGATGAGGATTAAGAGTTGTCACAATAATAATCACATTAATGACACATATAACTCTTACTATTTCATAAATGCCATTAGTGAAATATCAAGTTGATTAAATGGAAAACCTCAACAAAAAGACCCCTAAACGTCAATGTCTTCAAAATAGATCCATAAATTAAAACAAAAATAACTAAATAAGTCACAAGATCTTATAATAATGATCCAAAGAAGATAGATGAAATGAAAAGAAAGAAGCTAAAAATACCCCTTAACTTTGTCTTCACGACTCTTGCATCTTCTGTTCTATCAACAAAAGAAACAAAATAAAAGGAAAGTTAACTTGTGATCTATCGACGCGATGAATCGAAACAATAATATATATAGAAGAACATAAAAGAGGTTGAAGTAGAATAAAAAACGTTAAAGAAAATCAATTCAAATAGGAGATTATTAGAAATATTTAACAAAATTGGAGAGTAATTGAAGAGGATGAAATATGTTCAATGATGGAGATTGAATATTTGTCTAAGATTGAGCAAGTCTGAAGTGTCACTAGAAAGGTTGAAGTATGTTTAGAGAAGGAGGCTAAAAATCGAAGAAGACTAGAAAAGACTAGTTGGAACTAGATGACCTATGGTTTAATTCTAAGTTATGGTTAGCAAACTGGCTGGTTTTTATTTATAACAATTATAGAAATAAAATGAATCAAAAAATAGGGCTAATTCTTATTCATCTCAGTTGAAACAGAGCTAATCCGATTCAATTTTAAAATCATTAATAAAGAGAGTACCAATAATTTTGGATAAGTAAACAATTGCCTTGGAGACATTTTACCAAACTCCTTCTATGCATACATCTTGGGGATATTTTGGGACATAAATGAATTGACACAAAACATAAATAACTGAGGAATTTTGCTGAAGTATCACTAAAGTTTTACAACATGAACCAAGGACTTACAATCGACTGAATTATACAATGCACCCTTATTTATTTAAAAGATACAAACTAACAATTATAAGTAAATTTGCAGCTACATCCCAACAGTTTTAAAGTTACGTCTGAACCAATAAAAGTTATCTAACAATTTGTGACTTGTCCAAATTATAACATAACTGTTGAAGGGATAGTTTAATTAGCACACCAACTAACAAATCGACTTAATCAAATAACTGTCAAATAATTGTCCAAAATTAGTTGTTGTTAGTCTAGCCTTCAGTTAAGGCGATTTTGTATTGTTTAGAATTATGTTTTGTGTTGGGAAACCGGGTCGGGATCCGATCCCGACCGCAGCGGAATAATTACGAAACTTTTTCGAACTTTTGATTTCCCAAAAACCAAGATCTCTTTATTCTATAAAATGAT
>JAOQMM010000006.1:3967756-3978518 GCA_027563515.1 Erythroxylum platyclados
ATAAAGAATGCCTTTAAATAATTTGTCACTAAACTACAACCAAAGCGATTGGCTGTAGGGCATAATCCAACATTTTGTACTACTAATTAACATAGTTAAAATTGTGCTTGAACAGCACTATCAGATTATTGTCTTTCTACTAAAAAAGAAACTTTAAGCACTTTGCAACGTTAGGAATCCTTAGTCGATCTTTTGAGTTTTGAACAATTTAATTTGCACCAACTACTTAGAAGTATAACACCATCATGGTACTGAATATGTACAATTTTGTGTTAGTCATTTGTGAAAAAGAGGGTCTCAAACTGTACCACTTTATAAATTTGACTAGGTATCCAAACTGATTATTGGGTGGTGAGTGTAAATTTTATCGTGATTAGGCGTTAGTGAGTGGAACTCCTCTTGTTTGTATCTTGTAGGATAATTGACTCATCCTTACCTTGCTTCTTTTATAATGTATTTTACTCTTTACGAATCAGGAGAACGGCAAAATTGAAGTGCCATCAAACAACATGGTGATTGACCACCTAGCGAAAGTGAAAGCTTGGCCTAGCTATTACTCATGTAATCTTTTGTTGAACTACTCTTATACGAAGAATTCGATATGATCGTAATAGAATCCAAAAGATCAGTTCGAAATTCTTGGATTTGCCTACTCAAAGGTAATCCGATGTCGATTTTGAGGTGGTCTAAATTATTTATAAAAAGCAAGCGTCAAGATCTGACAAGAATGATTAAAAAATCCATTGTTGTTCCTTAATGATTTTACTTACTTACCGTGATTGGCCCATTAGCCAACTAGAGACATTGATTAGAATCACGTTACACTAGTCCTACGCATGCTTTGTATTTCAATACTTCACGATTTCACCTTATAATTCCACTGTAATAATTAGGACAAGCTTTGACATAGTTCCCTTAAAAGACTCCAGGACAAATAAAAGGCCCTGAAAACCAATTCATTTCTTTATCTTACTCTATATACTACTACTTGGAGTCTTCCAATTCATGGCTGCTACCACCACCTCCTCTACTTGCACCGATGTATTCAGTTTTCCCTCAGATGGAGTCGATCCCAGATCAGTGCGCACCTCTTCAAACCATGGATCGTCTCCTGGTTGTACAAAGCTTGACGGGCTTGCTATGTGGTTCATCAATGGCGTGGCGAGTGCGTTTTTTGGGTCCTTAGAGAGATGTTCCTGCATTCACATAGCCACCGTAGACGACGGAGAAGAGGCCAACGACGCTCCCTTGATTCTCAACGACGGGAACGCTAGGTATGAAGGTGGCACCACTAACAGGAGAAGAACAGTGAAGGGCAGGAATACTACTGGAGCTTCCGATGAGGACTAGTTCACATATATTTGATTCCCTAAGCAGTTTCTATGAAGAAAAAAGCTTACTAAGTTGAAGGGTTTTTTGGATTTGAAGTTTGTTCTTCTATGATTGTGGGAAAGAGTTGGGAACTGGTAACGAGAAGGGAATTGTGTTCTTAAAGGGGTTTGAATCTCTTCTGACTTCTGAGTATGTATATGATCAGAAGAGCTAGACCAAAACATAATAAGTGTTTTAGTTTTTGCATGTTCACAATTCTCAAATGCGAAGTTCTACAACTTACTGGTTTCTGGCATTCAGATTCTTTTCTATGTTTAGTTAATTGTAGATAGCCTTTGGAAGTGTGTTTATTTCACGGAGTGGGTACTAGTTGACGCAGTTCTGACCGTTTAGAAATCTTGGCTTAAGATGGAATTCAAACAGGCTTGTTTCAGGTGTTATGATGCCAAATATCTCGCATCGATTACTTCAAAAACTGAACAAGTTTGGAATCTGGTTAGAGATGGAAAGCTAGTTTCCTATTTCATGCTTTATTATCTTTGAAAATAAAGGCCACACTACAAGCTACCACTGCTGCAAATCTTGCTCATAATAGCTGCTATTTTGGTCTTGGAAAATCATCATAAGGGAAAAAAAATAGTAAACCGGCATTAAAGTTGCTTTAACTATTCAAAAGGAACTTATCATTGTTTTGAATTGTGTTGCCAACTAGCTTATAATCATAATGTCGCCGGATGGTCCCATGCTTTTGTTTTAATCTTTTAATATGGGCATAATTCAAAGAGGAATCCAAAGTTAGATTTAACCAATAAGCATGTATAATCTACTCACATAGTTACGTCAATGACGACAAGCCTGCTTTAGTTAATACACCTGATTTATGACTTTCAGCGAACGACATTTCTCTAGGAACTAGGAAGTCTGCGACCGTAGTTTTTGGTGGCATGTCCAAAGCCTAATCTACGCAACCAACATGAATGCTTATCATGAACCAAAAAAAAAAGGGAAAAGAATTGCTTGCTACAACTTCGTTCACGGCTCTCCACTATATAGGTACTTAATATATCCTTGAAGATGGAAGATGTTATAATAGGGTAATAGCAAGATTCATCTAATAAATTTGTTATTTTAAATTTAAAATATGATGTGCTAGGATAAAGAAGTACACTTTTTTAAGAATTCACTATAAAAAAGTTGATATTTGACTAAAAAAAAGAAGAAGCTAAATGTTTGAAAAATGTCGCCTATAGTTTTTAGCTACGTTCTTGTTTCATCACACAAAACATCGTCAAATCTCTATAGGCGACATTTTTAGAAATCGTAGCCAATAGTTTTTGGCTACTTTTTTTTTGAAGCTAAATACTATTAGCTACGCTTTCAAAATTATTGTCCAATGATTTTAGTTACGTTTTTAGAAGCATAGCCAAATATTCTTAGCTACGTTGTTAGAAATGTAGCTAAATGTTTGTAGCTATATTTAAAACATAGCCACATTTGTTTGGCTACGTTTTTAGAAATGTGGCCAAATATTTTTAGCTACGTTTTATATGATGTATCCAAATGTTATTTATTACGTTTTATACAACGTAGCTAAATATTATTTGCTATGTCTTAATAATGTTGTAATATGTTATTTGTTACATTTTTAATCCATATTATTGAACAAGAGAGTGAGCTTTGGAGTAACTGGTAAGGTTACTCTTTTGTAACCAAAAGGTCAAGGGTTTGAGTTACGGAAACAACCTATTTGTAAAATGCAAAGAGAAAGCTGCATACAATTGATGCCCCCCTCCTAACCCTCGAAAAGCGAGGAGCCTTGTTCATTGGGTTACAAAACAATAAATAAAGAGACCAGTTACAAATTATAAATGCTCAGATTACAAAAATATTAGAGCATATCTCGAACGACTACCTAATGTTGTCCATGTTGATGAACTTGTAATCATCCAAAAAGCTTAGTTAAAATACATTAAAAATATTTTGAGTATTGAAACAATAAGTATTTAGTTCTAATTAAAGCAAATATCTCTTAACTTTACCATTTACGACATAATCACTCATCAGTTGCATCTTCATCAATTCTGTAATCCGAGAAAAAAGTATTAAATTTAAATTATAATACATACACAAATTGAAAGAAAAAAAGTATAGGAGATAAAATTAATATCCTTCACTTTCCTCTTCATTTCTATCATAATTCGGGCTAAGTAATCTTCTGAATATCATATCATATTTTGCTAATTTTGCTCTAGTTTCTTATCCCTTGATTAGCAGCCTTAAGCTTGTTATTTTCCTCTTGAATGTGTTGAATGATTGTTTTATATTTTAAGGTTGAAACATTATTTGGCTTAAGGCCATAGCTAAGACCTTTCACATAACCAGAACATGTATCTAGTATGATATCACAAATGTCTTCTGCGCTGAGCTCATTTCCCTTAGACATATATTTCTCTAATAACTCTTGCATCTAATTCTAAAATTAAAAGAAGAACACCATTATTCAATCCAAATATTACTAATTACTATTACATTAATAAATGAACTGAAACATTGAACAAATTTTTATACTTACGTAGTTGTTTTCTGCTTCTTCTGACACCAATCATTTACCTTTCTTATAGTGAATGACTTTATATAGTGTGATCCTATCACACTCTTGTCCATGTAGTTCCTTCTCACTCTGTTTTATGGAAAAAAAATACAAGGCATAATAAATAATGTAATGTTTATTTATATAAGTATAACTTATAAACAAAGATCTTACATATTCATTTTAGACAACTACAAATGATTTTGACCCTTAATTATGAGGTGTTTTCATTTTTGCTCTACTGACCTTTGCCTTCTTACAATTTTTGTAAATAAAGAAAATAAAGATAACATAGTTGTTAAATCATTTAACAAGAGTAATGGAAGCAAACGTGAAGGTAAAGAAAACAAACCTAAACTTTAGAGTCAGCCCAATAATCACATAAACTATTCTAATTTTCTTCATACATTCATTTGGGGACATATCTTTGTGCCTTCACATCAAAAGGGAAAGATTTATAATACTTATGCAACTTGAAACGGCGATCCCTAGTCATTTGTTTCAATAATTAAGTAACACAGTTTGAAACATCTGGGTTTCAATAATTTCAACTATGAACAATAAGTAAAAGTATAATTAATCTTAAAATCATTGAAACAATATCGCATATAGTTAAATATTTGAAAAATTACTGTAACCTTATCCAAAGCATTTTCAAGCAAATTGTCTTCCTTTAAGTCCTTAACATGTTTCAGACAAGGTAATTCTCTTCTAGCAATAATCCCCAACTCATTTGATAATTTTGTAGATTAGACCTTGTTTATAGGATGACCTTGCTGAGTATCAATTTATATTGATAACTTACAATTCATTGCAACATTCATTCGTTTTCAGTTCACAACCTCTAGTTTTACCTCTACATGTTTTTCTAATACTATCATTGGAAGCTCACAACAAATCAATATTGATGAGAAAACATTAGAATATATAAATGTATGGAGCATAAGTCTAGTTAAAGGTGTTAAGGATTAACAAACTTGCAAAAATTGCTTCATTATTGTTTGAGGCATAATGAAGTTATGCATGAATAATTTCATTGATGTTTGAGGTAGAATGTTGTTTTTGGCTAGGAATTAAATTGATGGCACCAATTGATTGATTTGGTTGAAGTTATAGATCCCTCTGTTCTATAATTTGCATAGTTACCACCTTTTTCCCTTTGTTTCTAGAGCTGATTGATTTGGTTGAAGTTATAGATCCCTCTGTTCTATAATTTGCATAGCTGCCACCTTCTTCCAATTGTTTCTACCAGGTGCCATTATGTTGGATATCTATCAAGAAAAATATAAATGTTAGTAACATTATAATAAAACAAAAGAAAGAGCACTTTCATGATACATCTAATCATCATAATCAACATACATTCAATCATCAATATTAATCACATTAACAACACTCAATCACCAACATTACTCCCATTAATAACATAAATGTTACCAACATTACGTTTAAGACAATATAAAGACCATTTTCATGATGCATCCATTCATCATAATCAGCATACATTTAATCATCAACATTAATGGCATTAACAACATTCGATCATCAACATTACGCACATTAACAACATATATGTTAATAATATTACATTTGAGTCAATATAACGAGCACTTTCATGATACATCCAATCATCATAATCAATATACATTCAATCATCAACATTAATCACATTATCAACATTCAATCATCAACATTACGCACATTAACAACATAAATGTCATCATAATCAACATACATTCAATCATCAACATTAATCGCATTAACAACAATCAATCATCAATATTACACACACTAACAATATAAATATTATCAACATTACATTTGAGGCAACATAAAGAGCACTTTCATAATATATTCAATCATTGTAATGAATATATATTCAAGCATCAATATTAATTGCATTAACAACATAAATGTTACCAACATTATAATAAGACAAAAGAAATAACACTTTTATGATAACTTCAATCATCATGATCAAGATATTGAAAATCATCATCATTAATTGCATTATGCTTCGAATTTTTATCGCTATTATATAGCCAAGGTATTATCATTGTCACATAATTCATCCTTAATATTGTCTTCATCTTTTTCTACAACAAGATTGTCTTGTACATCATTTGCTTCTAGTATATTGTGATCAACCCCTCTCCACATATTTTCCCGTTCCAAGTGGCCTTACCTTTTAGGAGAAAACTAGCAAGCCACTATCTTGATCAAAATAGAAGTTACGTTATTCTCTATTAAATCTTATGTCCACATCATTTAAGTACATAGAGCAAAATGTCAAGCATTCATTCAATACATAACCCTCTACAGTAGAGCCTTCATGTCGAGCTCTATTGTGCATGTAGAGCTTAAAAGAGCCTAAAACCTAAACAAAATATCAAACATTATCATTTGTTACTAACTAATAACTGAGTCAAAGTATTATAATTCATAGTCTCTATATAATTCCACATATCCTCTAATATCTCTCCAATCCCATCATCTATGTTGTCATTAATATCATTATCATCTACATCATTATTGTTATCAACATCATCACTTGTATCAACACTTCTAATATTACTTACTTTATAACATGCTTATGATAAATCCATAAAGTATAGAATTTATCAATACCTCATATTAGTAAGTGATTATATACTACATCTTGAATTGGAATATTAAAATTTAAGCAGTTTCTGCATAGACAATAAATTTCATATTCTAAATCCATTTGATCTTTTACAAATTTCATGAAAGTCATCACTCCTTCTAAGTATTAAGTGGACCATTTATGATGAGTCATCCAACTTTTGTCCATCTAGCTATACAATTATAAGTAAATTACTTAATTACTAAATTCAATTTAAGTTGTAAATAAAATAATGATAAATCGATTTATGTTGACATTCTAAGTTGGAATTCTACCAAAGAATGTAATTGGTTAGTAGACTATAACAAACCCTGTAATAAGATATATGACAACATAAGGTTTTATGCTTCAGAAATATGAGCTAGCTTAGAATAAGAAGCATGAACCTAACTCAAAACCCATATATACATTCATTTTTATAGACCAAGAACATGAAAGCCACTTCCAATCACATCCTAACTAGTTTGCAATGACGTTAATAAAGTGTTCAAGCATGTATCTACAATCCATGTATTTAAGCGTTTACTCAGACTTTCACAAGAATTCAAGCAATGAGTTTTAAACATGCCTCTAAATTCTGAAGCAAGAACTGTAAGATTTGATTCAATGTGTTCTTTCGCTATTATGAGCTTCAGCACCTCTTGTTCGACTGCATTTGTAATTAAAGTATTAATATCATCATTCTTAATAAGCATATCATAAAACTCTTAAGAAAGACTCAATTAGAACTCTTTATTATTATCGTTGCCATTGTACTTGGTTAGCGATTATGTAGAGGAGACTAATGTTTTGTTTAGCATAGATGTTAGACATTTGGTTACATTTGGTTCCATTTGCAATGAAAATAAATCCAAAATAGATGAACCATAAACCAAAATTTTAAGACGGAGTGGCATAAACAAAGAAACATAATCTAATCAAACTTAAGCCTTTAGGTTGTATTTATTAAGACATATTGAATGGTTCAAATCATTTTATGCTTTCTTTAGACAATGAAAGGTGGCAATCCTTACTAGTTAGTTTTTTTATGGACAAAATACTAGAAATGGAGAAACTCAAGATGATGCATGTGCCAATATGGATTAATTTTCATAATGTGTCATTGGAGTATTGATCAACAACATACTTTGCGTTTGACAAATTCTTACTTTGCATTTTTTAATACTAGGATATATCGTGAAAACAAATTAATCTTTTCCAAATCCTAGTTCTGATCCCTAATCCTTCCATTATTTGGCCATTCAAAGTGATCCAAAGAACATAAGGATTTTAGGTTAAGTGATAGAAATAAGACACATTTGATGGATTTGAGTTTTATCATTCGACTTCCAACTCTTAAAGTGATTTTTAATATAAAATACATACTTTTTGAAAATTTAAAGGATGACATATCATTTTAAAGATTAAAAATTTATAATTCAAATAAGTTTTATTCTAATATCTGAAAACAAAGAATTAATACATAAGTGATTGATTTCAATAATGCATAGACGATCTCAGAGTTTGTATTAATTTTTTTTTACAAAAATCTATTGAAAATCTAGGGAAATGTTGTTCTTTAGGCCACAAGTCAACGAAACCCATAAAATTAATAGTGATAATAAGAGACTAAAAAAATGTTTAAAAGCTCTATTGAGTAGAGACAAGCAGAAAACAATTCCAGGACATAAAATTTGATAGTAGACACAAATTTACCCAAATAAAACTTATCCAAAACTCAAAGGAAGCTTGAAAATGATGTGTTATTCTTGCGACAGTGGTCTGATGAAGAGCATGCTAATCTCATTCAATTGTAATATAATTGCTCAATGGAATTTCCAAGTCTAAAACCAACCATCTCCATGTTGTACACATTGAGAATACAAGGATAACTGAGCATAGACTATTATGAATTTTGACAACTCCTTTTAACAACTTATTTGGACAACTTCTTTATTTGGGTAAACAAACTATTCTGAATTTATGAGAGATCCCATGACTTGAACAAACTTGACAATGAACTAAAACCTTAATTACATGGAGAAGAAAAACCTTCGTGTGGATGAAAACAAAGACGGACGAACGTTAGAGTTAAAGACGAACAAACACACTAAACGAATACGAAGATAGACAAACACTGTAGCTACTAGAAGATGACGACAAAGACGAAGAAAACTTAATCAAACAAAGATTGCTTCTTAATTAGGTTATCAATATGCCAAAAACAGCGTTGTTTTAGTGGACAAAACAATGTCATTTTCATTGTCTTTTATTCTTTTTCTTTTGGCCATAAAAATATTTTCGTAGTTAAATGTTTTTAACTATGAAATCTATTTTCGTGGCCGATATTATGGAATCTATGTGTTTTAGCTATGAAAATTATTTCGTAACTAAAAACATTTTGCTACGAAAATAAGTTCAGAGTTAAAAACATCGCCAAATGTTTTTAGCTATGAAGTATTTTCCATACTAAAAACATTTATCTACAAAACTGAGTACACAGTTAAAAAAAGTCGCAAAACCTTATTAACTATAAAATGTGGCATATCCTAAACGCCGCCAATAATTTTTTAAAACTTTAACTTCAATGTTTTTATTACAATTAAGGGTGACATGAAAATCATAGCTAAAAAAAACGTATGCAAAAGGCTACTTTATTGTAGTGATATTAAATATGGGTTTCAAATTCTCAATTGGAATGTGAATGAATGGCAATAGGTTGCTAAATTCCTTCATTCGTTTTGCTTAGTAAATGGGATTTAACCATTGTCGATTTGTCATCCTTAGTGTATAAGGCATTCATTATCTGGAATTAACGTATAAGGCATTTATTATCTGGAATAATATTCTATACGAAATGTCATGAGAGTTGTGATGGTGTCAACAAGGCATGATTTTGAGTTTTTACAGATCTTGTTAACTATAGTGTCCCATACCAGTTGTCCTCTACTACCTTATTGGATAAACATCTCAAAAATAAGGTCGGAACACCTGTGCCCCGACGTGCCCGTCATGCCGTGACCAGGTCGCGGTCGACCAGGTACACGCCGCGCTCAGCGAGCCACCCTGGTGTGCGACGACGAACCACTTCGGGCTCAAAGTAGGGACTGGCGAACACCCACGGCCCCCCTCCGACGTCGACAGCTGTCCACCAAGGGGGCTCACGATCGGCCAGGGCGAACTCGTGAGCGGTGACCGCCCGGAGCAAGGCGTCCCACGCCGGCACACCAGGGACACCGAGGACACCGGGATCGCACTCCCACGCGGCGGTACCAGGGCTCCCCTCGCCCAGCAGCGCACGCAGGTCGTCACGACCCTGCAGCACCATCTTCAGCGCCCACACCTGGTCACCCTCCCCCACCGCCTCGCGCACGGCGGCCACCACATCCAGCGGCGACATGCGATGCGACTCGGCTGCCACCCGTAGACCTCGGCTCAGCCGCAGAGCGCGCAGGTAGAACGCCGCCGACGGCGACGTCGACCCCGCCAGGTACGTCGACATCCGACTGGCCGACGTCCCCAACGCCCGGGCGAACTCGGCCTGGTTCACACCGCTCCGCTGCTGCGCACCACGTAAGGAGCGGACGACAGCAGCGCGATCCTGCTCGAGTCGACGTTGATCATCGAAGGCCACGACGATAATGTTATCGAATCCGGTAATCGAGCAGCGGGTAAGCGTCGAACCGGCGTTTCTCACCGGCCCGAGGACCTGCGCCAAGCAGCGGTGAGGGCGGTCGTGCGGCCGCCGCGCGCGGCGCGGCGGAGTCTTCGAGACCAGCCGCGGTCACTCACTCAGCGGGGAGAGTCGGGAGGCGTAGCAAGTCCCACACGACGTCAGCCTCAGCCTGGCTCGCCATCCACGTACACCAGGTGCCGTCGTCGTCAACGGTCCAGGCGGCGAAATCGCCGTCCCGGGCGAGGCTCTCGCACATGTAGCCGAACGCCATGCCGTCGTACCAGTCACCGTCGACGTCGGGCTCGGAGACTCCCGCCCGGTCACCGACTTTGTAGGTGATCCTGGCCTCACCGGCATCCAGGTCGAAGACGGACTCCTCGATGATGAGCTCGTCGAGGAGCGTGGCGAGTTCGCCCGCGAGGTGCCAGGCGTCGGCGGCCGTGGTGGCGACGAGGAAGTTCTCGTGCTCGGCCACTTCGCGCCGTCCGTCGGGCTCGACCGCGACCAGCGCGTGCCGGACCGACTCGCTCCAGGCCAGGAT
>JAOQMM010000006.1:4029793-4040624 GCA_027563515.1 Erythroxylum platyclados
CCTATAAGGTACGACCTTTCTCTTCCAAATTCTACTTTTTGTTAATGACCTCCAACCAAACTCATACCCTCTTTACATCGGCCACTTCCTAGACGAATTCAAACAAGTGTTTGAATCATCCAACATCCTACCACCAAAACGATTACATGATCTCCGCATTCCTTGTAGCCAAACACAAAGCTAATAAGTGTTAGACCAAGTCGATACACTTATTACCAAAAAACAGAAATAGAAAGGATTGTGAAGGAACTTTTGCAATCTGGATTAATAAGGCCTAGTAATAGCCCATTCTTATCACCAGTTCTATTAGCAAAGAAAGTAGATGGGGATTGGCAATTTTATATTAACTACTGAGCTCTAAACAAGATAACAGTCAAGGACAAATACCTAATTTTGGTGATTGATGAGCTACATAAAGCCAAATTCTTCTCCAAATTGGATTTGAAGGCAGGGTATTATTAGATTAGAGTACAAGAGGAATTTGTCCAAAGACATCATTTCAGACCCATAAAGAGCATTATGACTTTGTGGTGATATTGTTTGGCCTCACTAACGCTCAACAACATTCTAAAGCCTCATAAATGACCTTTTCTGCCCTTACCTTCAAAATTTTGTCTTGGTTTTCTTCAATGACATTTTCATATATTCAAGGACATGGGAAGATCACCTTTCACATCTCCAAATTGTACTCAACATTTTAGCAACTAACTATTTGTTTGCCAAAGAATAAAAGTACAGGTTTGGTGTTTCACAAGTTGACTACTTGGGCCATATTATTTTTGAACATGGTGCAGCGATCGACTCTACACAAATATAAGTAGTTCTTGAATGGCCAACACTAACAACATCGAAAGGTGTTCATAGATTTCTCAGATTAGCAAGGTATTACAAGAAATTCATTTGTCATTTTGGAAGCATAGCTACCCAGTTACCCAACTCTTGTCAAAGGAGGGATTTAAATGGAATGAGTCAGCTGAGTTAGCCTTTAAAATTTTTTTAAAAAAAACATTGACATCTCCACTAGTACTATGCCTTCCAAAATTTTCCCAGCAATTTATAATTAAATGTAACGCAAGTGGGGTTGGAATCAGAGCAGTACTCTCCTAAAATAATAGACCAGTAGCTTATTTCAGTGAAGATCTAAAAGGATCAGTTTTTTTGTTGTCTACCTATAAGAAGGAGATGTTAGCTATTGTCAAAGTTATTCAGAAATGACATTCATATTTACTCGATATATCTTTTACTGTCCGCATTGATCAGAAGAGTCTTAAGTATCTACTTGAGTAACGGATTACTACTCCAACACAAACTCATTGGCTTTCAAAGATCCTTAGATATGATTATAAGATCAAGTACAATTGAGGCTCTAAAAATCAAGCTATTGATTCCTTATTTCATGTGGTTGAATTTCAGTTCCAATCAATTTCAATGCCCTGTGCAGATTGGTGGTCGGTCTTACAAGACAAGGTGAAGCATGATTATTTTTAGTGGCTCTTCTCAGACATCATCACCTAATCAACTAATACAGCAAGATGGGTTGTGGTTCAAAAGAGATAACGTTTACTTGAGTCCTAACTCTACTTTTATCCAACAAATAATTGCAGACTGCCACTCATAAGCCACTGGAGGGAATTTTGGGTTCCATAAAACACTCTCTCGCATTAAGGATAACTTCTTTTGGCCTAATACGTGCCAAGTAGTAAAGAAGTTTTTACAACAATGTGATATTTGGCAAAGGTACAAGGTTGATTGTATGAAGCCAGCTGAGCTACTCCAACCATTACTGATTCCCGCTCAAATGTGAATAGAGATTTCAATGGACACCATCAAATAGATACATTGTCATCATGGTCATTGTTGATCGCTTAACAAAGTATGCTCACTTTGTAGCCTTAAAACATCCATTCACTACAATTATTGTTACCAAGGAATTTGCAGCTAATATGGCCTGACTCCATAGAATTCTAACCTCTATAGCCAGTGATCATGATAAAGTGTTTATCAGTTCCTTTTAGCAAACACTGTTTTAGTTACAAGGAACCAAGCTTTGCATGAGTTCAAGCTATCATCCTCAATCAGACGGACAAACCGAGGTAGTAAATCGCACTTTAGAGCAATACTAAAGAGCTTTGCAGGTGACGAACAATGGAAATGGTTCGAGTGGCTTCCATGGGCTGAGTTGAGCTATAATACGTCAGTTCATTCTTCTACAAAAATGACATAATTTGAAGCTGTATATGGTGTTCCACCTCTAAGCTTACTGACTTATATTATAGGAACTAGTCGTGTCCAAGCAGTTGATGATTACTTACATGATTAGGATACTATTCTATGTGAGTTATGTCACAATCTTTCACTGGCTCGCAATAGAATGAAATGTCAAGTTGATAAAAAGCGACGAAAAGTCTCGTTGGGAATAGGTGACTATGCTTATCTCAAGCTTCAACCGTATCAACAAGTTCTCTGGCATTTTGAGCCTCAATAAAGCTTGCTCCATACTATTAGCATATAAGTTAGCTTTACCCCTTAGTTCTCAAATTCATTATATATTTCACATTAGTCTTTTACAAAAACATTTGGGACCATTAGTCACTCCAGTCTATGTTGAACCTCTACCAGTCACAGATGATTCTATAATTCTTCCTTAATCTGAAGCTATACTTGATTGTCGAGTCATTCATAAAGGAAAATATCACCCAAAATTTGAAGTCTTAATTAAGTGGAAGGGAGCACCTATGGAAGATGCTATTTGGGAAAATGAGTGGCGATTTAGCAAGACATATCTAGATTTATCCTTGCGGACAAAGATTCTTCAGGGGAGACGAATTGATATGAACTACTGCTTGATAATGGGTAATCAAATATTGAAGGACTTAGTCTATATTGTTATTTGTCTCTCGATTAATAAGCTAGTAAGAGCTGGTCTTTAGTTGTAGTTGGGTAGTTGCAATTTCTTTTGCTATTTTCTAGCATAATTGTTATTTTGCAACAATGTAAGATTTGTATTTAAATCGTTTGAAGTGCTCCAGAAAGGGGACATGCAAATAAAATCTTAAAGAGCCTTTTCTTTGTTCTTTTCCTCCTTTCATTTTTTTCCTTATCAAGTCAAGTCTTTACACCATTTGGTTTCACTTCTATTTTTCTGCTATATTTTTTAGTTCTAGTTATTTATTTTTAATTTATGTTTTTTAAATAAAAACAAAAACTTTTTTTTGAAAAAATTAAAATAATATATTGAAGATAAGGAGAAGAGTCAATAATAACAATTATGGAGAGATACTCTCCCATAACAAAATGACATCACAACAGCATTAGACCCAGTAATTCAACAAGCCCTGGATGACAATGTATCAACAGCCAATATGAACTAGAGGACGACAACATATTAAAGGTTGAGGAAAGCTCTGGAATGTAAAAAGGGAAAGCCTCGTTCACATCAGCAAACCGATACCTGAGTCTTTCCCAATTAGAGCTAGAATATTCAGAGCCGATGGAATCCCTTCTCGCTCTAAACAAGCCATAAGTGAGAATAAAAACAAAAACTTGTTTGATTGTTAACATGTAGTTATATTTTTATAACTGATGATAATTACATATTGGATAAAACTTGAAGATAAATTATTTTTAATTAATTAAATTTATTTTAATCTCTTGTATAATATTTATTAATAAATTATCAATAAAAATTCTTTTATTTTATTAAATAAATAATTAAAAATGAAAATTTATTTATAAATTAATATCTATTTTAAATTAATTATTAAATCAAAATTTTATTTGAAATTCATATATTTTATGATATTTTAAACTTAATTATATTTATTAATAATTATTAAATTAATTATATTTAATTTAACTACAAAAATTAAATAAATTATCAAATTAAATTAAATTATTCATAATTTTAAGTAACTAAATATAATATTAAATTAAATTATTCACAATTCTTACTAATATTTAATAGATTAAATAATCAAATAATATATATTTAATTGATAGTAAATCAAATTATTAAAAAACAAAAACAATTCTACTTTTTTGTAGTTTCCATAAATTTTGAAAACTAGAATATACCAAAACTAAAAATATAAACTAAAAACTCCAACAACGGATTTTTTTTATTAAATTTGAAAACGAAACAAAACACTAGAAAATAAAATGAAAACAATTAGACCTTTAACTATTCACATTCAATTACATTGAAGAACATTATACTACAATAATTAACTATTATATTTTCTTATTTAATAGAAGTATTTTATATTTATTTTAATTTAATATATAATCTAATTATTATTTTGATAAGATTATTGTAAAATATTTTTATTATATGTGCTTTTTAATTTTATTCATAATATTCTATTATCCATTATTAGCATTATTTATATCAAATCAGCATGTATGATACTTTGTAGAGATAATGAAAAATATTAATTATACTATAAATGCTTATAATTTGTTCAAAAATGGAAACAATTGAATACAACTAAATGTAAACAGTTTTATATATAAATACAAAATTTATTATAAAATTTTAATCAAATATTAAATAAATAAAATTTTTTATATTCATATTTAAATATGAAATTTAAGTTTAAATAAAATTAACACATTTTAAAATTAAAAGTTACAATCTTTTTCACGTATTTAATGTCATTTATAAATAGTAAGTACTTTAGTTAAAACATCTTATCAATTTAATCCACAGCACTACCACTAAAATTCATAAAAAATTAAATTAATATCAATTACTTTTTGATAATAAATATATAATTATTTAATAATATATATGCGCTATCAAAGAAAAAATATCATAATAATAAGTTAACGAGTCCACTATTTACGTGAAAACATAAAAGGTGTTCAAATTTTTTCATTGTATGATATATAAATGATTTTATAAATGTAAAAAAATAAATAAAAATTTAAAATTATTTGTATAATTATTAATTATAATAAACAATTAAAAAGAAAAATTCTCAAATTATCATTTGTTCGTGTGCGTGTGCTTCGTGTCTCCCTGGGCAGTTGGATTCAAGGTAAGTCCGAAGGTCGCGTACATTTACATTGATGCTTCGCCAAACATTATTATTCGTCGTCTACTCTAAATAAAGTTTCAACTTCCATCCACATGATTTCAATTGGTTGAGTATTAATGAAGGTAGTTCTATATTTTAGTTATAGCTAGCTAGTAATAGCAAACATCAACTTCATCTTCAATGTTCTCTGCAATAAGTAAACTTGCAGGAACAATAAGTGACAACCTCAACTTCAGCCCAACCTTAGCCTAACTGCAAACGGAGAAACAATCTCAACCAAACTTCAACTTCTGTTTGCAGATGTGGTTAAATTTGCAGTCTATAGACAAGTGTTGAGCCTTTACCGAAGTCTTGGTCCAACACTGATCACATCGCTCTTCGTCTCTCTTTGTCACTGCCTTCGCAGTGAAGCTGGGACCGCTTTACTATACTGTCATCAACATAATTGCAAGAAAGCTTGCAGGAAAAACTAGCCACACCCTTCTTCCACCCTAGCACGGCAGCATAGTTTTTGAGCAACTTATTATAAGCACTTTTCGAGGTCGTCTTGGACTTGGTGCACTCCACATAAGCGGCCCAAAAAGGGTCTTCGTCGGGGTTCTTAGACCCTTTTCTGAAGTTACTCCTACGAGGGGTCTGAAACATGCATGGAGGAAGAGGAATCTGGATGTCGTGGATCGATTTCTTTGCAGGACTGCAGCTAGCTGGGCATGGAGGTGGCGGGAGCTTTAACAGAAAGTTTGTTCCTTCTTTACGGTACTCAAACTCGTTTGCCATGGAAGCCCCAGGACTTTTTTCCCATGAAAAGGGCACATCTCCTTTGGAGTAAGACTTACTCCGAATCATATTATCTGTGATTAATGTTTGTGTGAATAAGAGAAAAAGAGGTTGCTTAGGCCTTATATGCACAAAAGGGCTACTTTAATATTGTTAAGATCATGAACAATGGACACGCAAGTAAAACGTGAGATTAGGGTGGAAGCAGAACTTGGCCAATTAGCTTTTTAACCGAACGAGAAGAGTAGGACAAATGAAGTCGGGAAAAGAAGACCAAGTCGTTATGGCTGTTCATCATTGAAAAGTTTGAGAAACTGTGGAGAATAACTGACCATGCAATCCTTAGCTGTAACTTGGTTACCGACTATTGAGATACAACATTGACATGCAGTGTCATACCATCATTGCCGACCTCATTAGTTAACATGAAATTTTGTAATTATTTTTTTATTTTAAGAGAAATTGATTTATATGTATGAACACTTCTATTTTAATTTAAATTTTTTTAAAAATATTTGTAAATCTTATATATATATATATATATATCTGACTTCTTAAAATTTAAATCTGAGAGTGCATAGTTTATACATGAATCTCAAATACAAACTTTTCAAAGCCAAGGTTTTCGTCCATTGATTTATGATAAGTATTACAAGTGAACTTTTCTACGTAGTTGAATGTATACTTATGGTTCCAGTTAAGCTGACGACATGCATAACAAGGTCGTTACCTGAATTCACATATAGTTTTTGTTCTTCTATAGATGATCAAAGGCCTGACAATTGTTTGCTTCTTCTTTTCTCTGTTTTCCACTGTGTATTATTTGCAGTTAAACCTACGTATCACAGGCTTCATCCTTGCCAAACTTTCTCAATATTGAAACTCTACAACAGGACAAAGAAACATAAATACCTTTTTTATTTACCACGCTTTCTAGTCATTAGATAAGACAAACTGGCCATACGTATCCCAAATTGACTTTGTCACACAATCAACAGATAGTGCCCAGCAAGTTGAATACTTGGCAAAAGGAATAGTACAAACCAAAACAAGTGTATGAAGGACGAGGTGACAGTCAATTCTAAGTACCTATATCTTGTATTAAAGCCCTTTTCACAAGCTCATTCTTTTCTTACTGACATCTTCCTCTTTTGTCATATGCACTTGTCTCATTGAACAATCTGTTGCTAAGTTGTATCTTATCAACATTCAAAGTTTAAACCCAAGTATTGCCGGCAGTCATCTAGTTTGCAATGTATAGAAGCTTATTTCAATTACCAAAAGGGTTAGATTACGTGTTCTTATTACTCTATTCCTACCCTGTTTTATGAGCGTTCATTCATCTATTTTTGTGGGTCCCATTTATTAGCTGAATAGATGGATACTCATGGAACAGAATAAGAACAGAATAATAAAAACAGATGATCTGCTCCCTTACCAAGAAGAAATAACAAATCCAAATTCCTGCATATTCCTTTTGTAACTATCAAAAAACAATAGAAGATTATCTTTTAAGATTGAACAATTCGTGAATATTATTGATAATAATGATAAAAGCACTATAAAATTATTTAATGAAGAGTGGAAGATATGGTTTTAAACATGATCCAACAGGGATTTTATTACATGACATATTTTTTCATACAAACAACTTAAAGAATCAATTACACATCCTATTACATTGCATTAAACACCATGCTCTTTCCCTTTCCAAATGGGTTTAGAAATCTCAGATATTCTAGTTAAACTACCCCCATCAACGGCACAAGAGTACTTACATGAAGGATTCCAGTTACTGAGCATGTTCTTCTTTCTCTTGGCCTTTGACGGTCTATCACTTTGGTAATTACCTGATGACGAGAAATTACCTTTGACATTTGTGCACTGGGTGCATTTCATGTAAGCCACCAGAAACGGGTCTTCTTGCTTCTTTATGCCTTTCTTATGACAAGAAGTTCTTGATGGAAATTGAAAAGGCAAGGGATCAGGAAAAGGCCGGACTTGCGAATCATCATACACAACCTTAGTCATCTTCTTCAATTCATTACGTGGAGGGGGAGTAGGCAACTTTAGGGTTAGATCATTCCACAAATCGAGAAGACTATTTAGATCTTGAGGATCATCATGTGCGACCTTCGAAACTCCAGGCTTGAGCTCCCATGAAAAGGGCACATTTGCCTTATTGCGACTCATTTTCGTGTAGCGGGTAGAATTTAATGTATAAGGAACTTGTATAAATACACTGCAAAGCTATTCGTTTCACGTGCTTTATGCCTTCTAACTGCCTGTATAATTTTCTTGGCTGCACAAGAAATTCAATGGGTTACGTAATTTAGCTTCAGCTAGGAGAATGACGAGGAAATTCGCAAGGCCCTTTTTCAGTTATGACACGTCTTATCAGTCAACTAATAAGTATCGTAGTGAAGTTGCTAAGGAAGTTACAAGGACTAAACCTACAAACTTGGAATTAATGCTACGGGTCAAATATAAAGTATCGTGATTAGCCTCTTGCCACATTACACGAAGAGCGCCTAAATCGTAGTAATTGAACTTTCTCAATTATATTTTTAAAACCTATAACCATCAGATACAAACTTGTTGATATGGAAATTGTGTTTTTACTTTTAATTTATTGATTTGCAATACTTCTATCTTTTGTGTTACAATATAATTATGTAAGTGTGGATTATTTAAATTTTTATTTACAGTGAAACTCAGACTTCAAATTTAGAATTTGAACGGAAAAAGTAATCTCTGTTAAACTTGATTCTTGCTGTTACATAATGTACTCACCAACTTTTATACCGATAGTAACAATATTCTGGTATGGATACAATCCCTTGCAGCAAGTCCATTATTCGTCTTCGTGTAAACAAACATGGAAATGCCATAACCTATAAAAAGGATTTCATCAAGACTTTGGCAAATGCCAATTTATGTGACTGATAAGTAATTGAAATTGAAGTTAAAGAATTATTTGTATCATTGTCCACGTTAGTAACTTAAAACGATATCCCAATGGAGATCCCGGTATGGCTGGAAACAATTCAAACGCAAGTTGTTATAGGCCCATGATACCCCCATACTTTTTTTTTAAAGAAATTGAATTTGATGGTATTAAGCCAAAAGGCAAGCAAGTTACACCATAGATGTTACAGACAAATCGGAGCTATCTAAGTAAGTGACTATAAGCAGAGTTACAATACAATGTTCATCCCTTTACACAATTGAGGTTATCACAGGTACCATATGTTGTTGAAGTGGTTGATATCCTCAAATCTGTCCTAGAAAATGCTGATGTGGAGTCTAATCTTCTGCATCAATTTGTTGTTGAAGGTTTCTTGATCCTAAGCTACATCTTGGAAGACTCTTCTGTTTCTCTCATCCCAAATTGCAGCTACACTAAATGTCAATGCAATTCAAAAGCACCACCTGATAGTGTTGTTTGGATGTTTAATGGTGGAGCACCAGTTAGTTATTTCATTCCAGGAACTCGGGTCATTGGATACTTGGCAATCTTGTAGAAGTTGCCTCCAGATCTTCCTACTAAACTCACAGTGAAAGAAGAGAAGTGACAGATTTTTTTCAGCTTGTTTGTATAGGATGCACCAGTTAGGCAATTGTAAGAATTTGGATAGCTTGTCAACTGTTGAAAATTTGAATTTCATAGCCATCCATGTGATTGTGGAATCTCGAGGATTAAGATGTTTATGCCACACCACATCCCATCCTTTGACAAGAGAGGCTTCTTGACAAAACCTAGTTCGTAATCGACAACATTGTAGCTTTCAACTTTGCCATGTATTGTTAATTTGTAATGACCTATGAAGACAATCAGTCGAGGACAATTTGCCTATGGCTAATTTGTAATGGTTTTTAAGTATCTTTATTGCTAGAAGTCTTTAAGATCCCTTATTAGTTACCCTACTATCAATTAACTAAACTTTTGAGTTATTAATTTACAACTAGATCAATTAAAGTTTCAATTCTATTAGAAACCGAATCTTTGAAATCAAAAGATAATTTATAATGATCCTGTAAAGCCGGTTAAAGTTAAAAGGCATCCTGAAACTCGACCCTGCGAGTTTAATCTTAACAATTATGTTATTTCAGGAATTGTGCCAGAGAATTGGCATCGACTGTTCCGGGGATACATGGACTTCCTTTATTTGTTTGGTAGGCCTTGGATTATGTAGAAATAAATCTTTCACGATCAAACTTCACTATTTTTTAAGATGACATTTTGTTGGAATTATAAGCCTTAAATGTGAATCTTTCGATTTTAAATTTGACGCTTGGGACAGAAAGTCTTAAGTAAACGTTTTGATTCTTCTTCTGTCTTGCATGTTTGGTAGTTTAGTATTTGTTTTACAGACATCTTAATAGATTTGCTTAAATTTAAGGCACATTGTTGGAGTCATCTAAGCTCCGATAGTCAAAATTTCGTACTCAAGAGTCAAAGACTATAACATGGTTTCGTAGACCTAGACTTCAAACATAGAACAAGGTTTGCAGATTAGAGATGTATACTTACCAAGATTCGTGGAAACGCTGAGGAGAAACAGTGAAACACTTGTCCTCGAAGCAGCCATTAATTCTTTATCAAGGGGCATATAGAATTATCAACTTCAGATTATTTGCAACTTGGAATGTCCTCGCAAGGCAGCTGTACGATTATGACTTGGTATAATTTTGTTAGCAAATAGATTATTAGTATTGGCTTACGTTGTTATAATAAAGAACACGTTTTTCAGCATTTAACTTATTATCAAACTCCACCCTTCTATTAAAATATGTTTATTGTCCTGTTATAATATAATATCCGTGTATATTATTGTCCTATTACAATTGTTCTTTAATATTTCTTATTTAGCTATTTTCATGTTAGAAAAACCTGAAAAAGGCAAATTAAAGGCTCATTAGGTTTCTATCTACTCTGGTGAAATATGATATTGGATGACATATTTGTTGGTCATTAGACGACATATGAAAGAGGGGCTAATTACGTGTGCTTA
>JAOQMM010000006.1:4040724-4053278 GCA_027563515.1 Erythroxylum platyclados
GAGACTTTTTGAAGGTCTTCAAGGAGAACTACATGCCAAAGATCTACCTAGATAGGAAGATAAAGGAGTTCCTTGATCTGAAACGAGGAAACCTTACTGTAGCTAAATATGAAGTGAAATTTAATCAGCTGATGGGATATGCTTCTGCTTTGATCCTGACCGAGGAAGATAAGTGTCGGAGGTTTGAAGATGGTTTGAACATGGAAATCCGGACAAGGTTGGCAATCACTAATTTGAGCAGCTTCATTGAACTGAGAGCTGCCTCAATCCGAATCGAGAAGTTATTGAAAGATGGGCAAGGAGTATACAGGCAAGAGTACAGGATGAAGAGGCCTGGTGAGTTTCAAGCTGAATCCAGTCGAAGGTTCAGTAAACGCCCCGGCCAACCGTCACGATCACAGTTAAGATCGAGACAGTCGGGGTTCAAGCTGAGAGGTGGATTTGCCCAAACTAGTAGTGGCAGAGGGCAGGCATTTGGTAGGCAGACACAGCAGATGACGTTGCCTAGTTGTGAACATTGTGGGAAGAGGGTGGAGTATGCTGGAAGGCAATAGGAGCCTGTCTGCGTTGTGGCTCTTATGAGCATCGGATTAGAGATTGTCTTGCTGTGATTGGAGCACAGTCTGGTGCGAGAGGGGGATCAGTGACCGAGACCACCATTCAACAGAGTAGAGTGAGTGGTACAGGACAGAGAGGCCGAGGCAGAGGGAGAGTTAGTTCTGCAAGTCCCAGTATCAGGATGGGAACTGAGGTGAGAAGCAACCAGCCCCAAGCCAGAGTGTATGCTATCACCAGACAGGAGGCTCAGGACTCTCTAGATGTTGTGGTAGGTGTGTTGCATGTCTTTAATTTTGAGACATATGCATTGATAGACTCAGGATCTACTCATTCCTTTATTACACCACATCTGGCATCTAAACTGCATTGTGATAGAGAACTATTGAACTATGGGTTAGAAGTGAGTACTCCAGTAGGAAGTACTACAGTAATTGGTGAGGTTTGTAAAAGAAGGTCCTCGAAGCAGCCATTAATTCTTTATCAAGGGGCATATAGAATTATCAACTCCAGATTATTTATAACTTGGAATGTCCTCACAAGGTAGCTGTAGGATTATGACTTGGTATAATTTTGTTGGCAAATACATTATTAATATAATTGGCTTATGTTGTTATAATAAAGAACACGTTTTTCAGCATTTAACTTATTATCAAACTCCGTCTTTCTATTAAAATATGTTTATTTTCCTGTTATAATATAATATCCCTCTATATTATTGTCCTGTTACAATTGTTCTTTAATATTTCTTATTTAGATATTTTCATGTTAGAAAAACCTTAAAAACGGAAACTAAAGGCTCATTAGGTTTCTATCTACTCTGGTGAAATATGATATTGGATGTCATATTTGTTGGTCATTAGACGACATATGAAAGAGGGGCTAATTACGTGTGCTTATTTTTTTATTTTTAATTAAATATAGTTGTAATAAATTCACATAAAAATAATTTCATAATCAATATAATAATAATAAAAGAGAATAAGAAAAGATAGACAAAACTAATTTATACTAGTTCAATCAAATAACATTTCGCTTACATCTATTCTTTACGTTCTAATTGAAAGTTCACTATCTTGATTTAATAGATGAATACCAATTTCGCATACAATATTTTCTTTGTCATAAGTGAAGAAGAACTTTTACAATTATCTTACTTTGTTATCGGTGAAGAGTGATCATTTATAAATATTGTTAGAAGTCAAAGAGTAACTCTTATAAAGTATACCTCAAACAATTCCCCAACTTGCAATAATGTACAACCATACAACTTAAAACATCTTTATATTGGTCACATGAATAAACAAAAGTTCAATTTATGTTATGCAATACATGTATGCTCTCTTTAACTTCTCAAGTCTCTTATAAACTCTATAATATGCCCAAGGATTTCTCTCATAACTCAATATGGTCTTTTTGTACTCAAAACAACCCAAAATAATCATAAAAACAAAAATTAGTCATTATAAAGATTAGGAATAATAGCGTTAACTTGACCATTGTAACACATTAGTTGACTAATATAGTTACAAGATCACAATACATGTTTTCATAAAATACTAATTGACAAAAATGTCATATTCATTGATCACGTTGCCACACTAGTTGACTAGTCTATTCAAAATCTTAACATTGATTTGTGAGAACTGTTCATATTCCTTGTAGTAATGGTCCAAACGTTATGTATTTAATAGGTATTCATATCCTGGTTTTATGGTAACTGATATTATGGTTGATGGGAGCACATTAATTTATATAGGTTTTCTTCTCAGATTTTGGAATCCCTAAGCTTCTTTCTCTTCTGTAAACATACATCATCGTAGTGGGAATTGAGAGCTTAGAAGAATTCCAAAAGCGCAAACTCTTCTGACAAAGACAACAATAGCCGAAGGTATTTTGTTTTTCTTCCACATTTAGTTTATATGTATTTTAACGTATATTATTGTTGAGTATATATGTTAAAATTCGCTTACATTTAGTATCAGAGCATGTTAACCTCTGCCTTGTTGGAGTTTTAGGAGAATTTCAAATTTTTGAAAAATTTTATAGATTCGAAAACTTTTGATTTAAAGTTGTTTTTGGACGTTTTCTTGGATTTAAGGCATAAATATTCAATTAAGTGTTTAAGAAGTGTTTGTACATTTAAAAAATGTGTTTTTGTGGTTTTTTTGGTTTAATTTTGTGGAGCATTCGACAGGTCACGAACCGGGTCGAAATGACCCAGCTGGAGGTTGAAGAAGGCCTCTCACTACACGATGTCATTTTGGTTGTTTATTGAAGACAAATGTTGTGCATCGTTTTATCTGTTGGTGTTGTTTTAATAACAAATTAGATGTTGCGTCATTTTTATTTGGTTTTAGCTATGTTGTTCGTTTTGTTAACAGCCAGATGCTGTCATTTTGTGTGTTGTTTTAATAAAAACAACATATATTGTGAATGGGGCTCGAACCAACGCCATCCTAATCACAAGACACAAACAAAAGCCTAAAAGGCCAGACAGTCAAATAGACCAAGTTTTGGAACCATGAAAGGAGTTGTGAATGAGTAGGCAAATCACTCTTTTTAATTTGAGTCAATGCCTAAATACTAGGAGATTAGCAAGTCCATTGTGACCTTATAGAAGCCATCCATTTGTGCTTGTCTTTCTGGCTCTACGTAGGGGAAGGCATGGTGAGCCTATGCCATTTGAACTATGGCTCATGTTTTATTATACTATATGTTGAAATTATATTTGTATAAATGTTGCCTTGTGAATAGCATTATGGATAAAACGTTTTTAGTGATTAATTATTAGGGCTTAGTCACAACAACCTTAATTATATATAAATTATATATTTATGTAATTAATCACATAAAGTGTACAGACTTTTAATTGTAATTAATTATTTTGGTATAATAAATTTTATTTCACATGAATTTTTATTATATTTGAATAATTAATTAGGATGAAATATCAAAAAAAAATTCTAATTTACCCACAGGTATTAGAAATTGGTATATAATTTGAAATTTTTATTATATAGTTTAGCATAAATCTGTTTGAATTAAAATTTTAGCCCACATGCAATTTTTATGTCATTTGATTTATGTCATTTAAGATATGTTTTACATTGGTAATACATATATATAGTTTGTTAGTCTCAATTTATTGATAAGTAGCATGTATGTTTAATTTATGCAGCCATTCAAAATGTTAGTTTCTCTGATACAAGTTTTGAAATTCTTGAATTAAGGGGTGAAAACTATAAGATTTGGAATGAGAGAATTCTTCTTCATCTGAGGTGGATGGACATTGATTATACTATCCAGAAGGATGAATCACCTAAGGTAACGGAGGCCAGCACTACAACTGAAATTGCGCTTTATAAACGTTAGGAATGATCTAATCGCCTAAGTGTGGTGTTCATTAAAATTAAAATTTCTGTTGACATTCATGATTTTTTAGTACAACATGACAATGTTCATGCTTTGTTGAAGGTTGTTGATGAGTAGTTCAAAACTTCAGACAGAGCACTTGCAAGTACCCTAATTATGAAGTTTTCGTCTACAAGACTCACCGATATCCGAGGTGTGCGTGAGCACATCATGAAGATGAGGGACATTGTAGCTCAGTTAAAGAAACTAGAGGCTGAGACGTCTAATTCTTTCCTCGTACATTTTGAACACTCTTCCACCACCATACGGACCCTTTAAAATCTCTTATAATACGCATCAGAATAAGTGGTCAATAAATGAATTAATGACCATGTGTGTCTAAGAGGAAGGGAGATTGTCAATGGAACAGGGAGAGAGTTCGCAGAGTGCACATCTAGTTGTTCAAGGAAATAAGAAAAATCAAGTCAAGTCAAAGGGAAAAGATCAAATACCTATCCAAGCTGACATTAAGAAGGAATCCAAGTGCTTCTTTTACAAGAAAAAAGGATACATGAAGAAGGATTATGTCAAACGTAAGGAATGGTTTGAAAAGAAAGGTAATCCAATGTCACTAGTTTGTTTTGAATCTAATATAGTTGAAGTTTATCATGACACATGGTGGATTGATTCTGGTTGTACAATCCATATTACAAATGTGTTGCAGAATTTGCATAACCCAAGGAAGCCAATGGAAAGTGAGCAGTATATCTTATTTAGAAACAAGATACATTCACATGTGGAGGTTGTTAGGGATTACAATTTAATTTTATGTACTGGTTTTATTTTAAAACTAGAAAAGATATTTTATATTCCCAATTTCTCTAGGAAATTGATTTCAGTTTCAAGACTTGTACCATTTGGATATTCCTTTCATTTTTCAGACAAATCTTTAAAGTTAAATTATAAATCTGAATGAGTTAGGAATGATATATTATTTGATGGTCTTTTCTGTTTTAATTTACAAGATAATACCTATTATAATGCAATACATGTTCATGCTGGAACAAAACACTGTGTCATAAAACAAAATTCCTCTATGTTGTGGTATCGGAGATTAGGACATATCTCTATAGAAAGGATTAAAAGATTGGTGACTTACGGAGTACTTAGTACTTTGGATTTTGCTAATTTTAATATTTGTGTGGACTGTATAAAGGGAAAGCAGACTAACAAATCAAAGAAAGGTGCTAAGAGCAGTTCAGACATATTAGAAATCATACATACGGATATTTGTAGTCCAGATATGGACTTGTATGGTCAATACTTCATCTCATTTATAGATGATTATTCACGATATATGTATCTCTACTTGCTTCATAACAAGAATAAAGCATTAGATGCTTTCAAAATATTCAAAGCTGACGTAGAGAAATAATACAATAAGCAAATTAAGATCGTGAGATCTAATAGAGATAGGGAATATTATGGTAGATATATTGAAGGTGGACAAGCACCTGGTCCATTTGCGAGGTATCTTCAAGAAAATAGGATAGTAGCCCAATACATTATGGCTAGATCTCCGGACCAGAATGGTGTAACAGAAAGAAGAAACCGAACATTATTGGACATGGTACGAAGCATGTTGAGTACCTCCAAACTTCCTAAGTTCTTGTGGACTGAAGCTTAAAACGACTGTGTATATATTAAATCGGGTACCAACCAAGGCTGTTCTAAAGACGTCATTTGAGTTGTTTAAAGGTTGGAAACCGAGTTTGCGACATATAAGCATTTGGGGATGTCTATCTGAAATAAGAATTTATAATCCACTAAAGAAGAAATTGGACCTAAGGACCATAAGTGAGTATTTCACTGGATATGTTGAAAGGTATAAGGGATAAAATTTTTATTGTCCATCACATCATACTAGAATTGTGGAATCAAAAAGTGCAAAATTTCTTGAGAATGACTTGATTACTGGGAGGGATCAGTTTCAAGATACAGTCTTTGATAATGATCACATGGATACTCAACCTTCCACCTCAAACAGTAAGGTGATTGTCATTCACAATGATCCTCAAGTTCAAATAGACATTGTACAACCAACTGTTGAAATTCTACAATCTATTGTAAACATAAATGACAATCAAGAAATTCCACAAGTTGCTAATAATCTAGTAGATCCAATTATTCAGGAATTTCCTAACAATGTTCAGCAACCAGTTGAACAATAAACTCTACAAGAGGATGTTGGTGCAACATTAAGGAGATCTACTAGAACAAGAAAATCGGCTATTACTAGTGATTATGTTGTATATCTACAAGAATTTGACTACAATATAGGAGCCAAGAATAATCCTGAATCCTTTTCATAGGCCATTAGTTGTAATGAATCAAATTTATAATACAATGTCACAAAGGAAGAAATGAATTCCATGAAGAATAACAATGTTTGGGATCTTGTTGAGTTGCCTAAAGGAGCAAAACCTATAGGCTGCAAATGGGTATTTAAGACAAAGAAAGACTCATTGAGCAACATTAAGGGATACAAGGCAAGACTTGTTACTAAAGGATTCACTTAAAAAAGGAAACCATCTTGGGAGTTAGCCATTTAGGGGCTAGTTAATGCTAATGTTGAAAGATTTGAAAGAATATAGTTATATAATTTGGGAACTTTGAATAAAAACTTAAAATTTTAATTGGGACAGTTAGCAAATTTCATCAACTCTTGGGCCATAGATCTTTTCCAAGCAAGAAATAGGTAAATCTTGAGGAGCAAGCAATTACAATCACTCTTATAGAGTGACAAAGTACTAAATAAAAACAAGGAGGAATCTAAAAGGCAAGATGCTATTATTAAGGATGAATAAAAGAAGGACAACAAAGCCATCTTCACAAATTAGAAAAATAATTCTTCTTCTCATCATGATTCTTGTTATTTTGTTGAGGTAATAGATACTAAAATCTAGGATTCTTTATAGGAGATTATCAAGCATAATAAGTGGGTGCTATAAGAGCATTAGAAACCATGGAAAAAAGAAAGGTTCAATCTTAAAAGAAGAAGACTTTCACATTGCACCTAAAAATTCTAGAGAAAGAGGGCTTTATGTCCTTTACCCTACCTTCCTAACGATAGAGTCCAACTAAAAGACTCTAAAAAAGTGGTTGTTAAGAAGGAACCCACCCAAAAGTTTTAAAAACCTTAATTTTAGTTCAAGTTTTTAAAGTTATCGTATTTTGATGTTCTTTTTATAAATAAGTTTGTTTTAATATTATTCACTATGTTTAGAATTCTTCAAGTAAAAAATCACCTTGAAATTTTGTTAACATATTTGTCATATGCTTGTTTATTTTATTTTATAGCTAGGAAACAAGGGAAGACAAATATATTTTCAAGGATAAAAAGTATGGAAGATTTGAGTTGGACAAGTAAAGGAAATTTCTCAAGATATATACTTAAACCAAATGCCTTTTAAATTTTTATATTATAAAGGGTTTTGAACACACTCATGTCCTATATTATGACTATATATATATATATATATATATTGTTAATGAGAAATACAACCTACGAGATACCTATATTCCGTATCTTATTTTAGGAAGTGAATTTTTGAAACATATACAACCTAAGATATGACCTTATCTTAGGTCGTGTCTTTAGAAGTTTAAATGTTTTTATTCATGAAAACCTGATATTTTTCTTAACACTTTCAAATTTATCTCACTTCTCTCAATTTTTTTTGTACGCCCTTATTCAAAATCACTTCCCTAATAAAACTCAACACTCTTACTCCTTATTCATTAAGATTAATCCATTTTTCCCCCATTAAAATGCAAATTTCAAATAACAAGGGGTAGATTTGGGAATTTTAGCTATTTTTTTGCACTTAAGTTCATTCTTCACCTATTAACTACCAAAAAGAGAAGAAATATGACTTGTAGACCATCCACAAGTAAAAGAAAAGAAAGAGCAATCTAAGGTAGGTCTAGGGATGACATTTATGTCCAGGCCCAACTAAGCTCTAGTTGATCGGACTTTGGGTCGAGCTAGAGCCTTTTTTAAAAAAAATTTTGGACTTCAAGTCAAACTTGAGCTCAAGCACTATAATTTGATTTAGCCCGAATCTCGAATATGTCAAGTATAAATGATTTTTAAATTAAATTAATGTGATTTTCAAAATAATATTATATTAAATTAATAAAAAAGGGAAAAAATGTTTAGTCTAGGTTTGATCAGGCTCAGGCTGAAAGTTTTAGGCCCATTCGGGCCTCGAGTCGAAACTAGACTAATGGGGCTCAAGCTTAGCCTAGTTCAATACCATTCTTAAGTGGGTCAAGTAACTGACAATAAAGGAGTTTCATATGAAATGAACACCCATATTGGTGTTCACTATCCAAACCCATTTCAAAAAATATGGAATTTCTAAATCCCATCCTTTTAAACCACCAATTATGCATGAACTATTAAAACTCCTTAAGTGACTCAACTTTGGTAGTCTAATGACTTGAAACATTTCAATGTTGCTTTTATATAATTTTGTCTTTGCAATTTCCTCCTTAGGGTCTTTTAGACCTTCTTTATACTCCTTTTGGATACTAGCACAACGACAAAAACGACATTTAGTAATGAAAAAATTCATCACTAAATGCACCAAAATCATCGCTAATAGTCATTAGCGAAGATTTATATTCGTCGCCAAATCCCTGTAGCTGAAAACGATAGGCGACGTTTTCACAAATCGTCGCTAATAGATTTTGCCTATGTTTTATTTTCGTAGCGAAAAACTATTAGCAATATTTTAAGAAATTGTCACCAATACATTTTGACTACGTTTAATTTCGTAGTTAAAAATTATTAGTTACGTTTTCGGAAACATAGCAAAAAAGTTTTAGCTACGTTTTTAAAAATGTAGCTAATTGTTTTTAGCTATGTTTATGAAAACATAGCTTTTTAGCTACATTTTTTAAAACATAATCAAATGTTTTTAGCTATGTTTTGTAAAACACAAAAATGTAGCAAAAATCAATTAATTACATTTTATAAAACGTAATCAAATTTTTAGTATACATTTTAACAAAATTTTATATCATGTTAATTATAATTATTTCTGACATTTTTAATCCATATTTTTATATATAATATTTATATTTTGTGTTAATTTATTATACAAAAATATAATACAAAAATAATTGATAATTTGAAGCATTGTATATAAAAAATAAAATATCATTAAATTATATCAACAAAAAAAATATTCTTCGTATACAAGATTTTAATTACAACTTTAGCAATTCTTATCAACAAAATAACAAATACAGAAACCAGTTTATAAATTATAAATGCTAAAATTACAAAAAAATTACAATGTAACTAGAATGACTCTAGGTTTGTCCATGTCGCTAAGAGCAACTTCATACGTTAGCCATCATATACGAAAGATTAGCCATGAAAATCATGAAAGCAACTTCAAGATCGATAAAGTGCCTGAAATTATGCATAATTACACTTGTTTGTTCTTAATTAGGAAAGAAAAGGGAGGGTGATGGAATGGGAAACTAATCTAATAAAGTATTCATTGAAAACCTTTAAGTATGTTCCAAAGTACAACTTCTTCATCATGTAAGCACTCAACAATCCAACCTGAGAGTAAAACAAAAGGCAAGTGTTGTAACATATATGCATCGAGTGCATCCATAACTTCAGCAAGGTTAAGAATACTTTAAATAATAAGAATAAAGCTTGATGAAGAAAGATAAACATGACAATTTAAAAGCACTTCATCTCTAGAGCTCCAGGACCATAATCACTAATATGAATTTTAAGTTGCAAGTGAATCTAATTTTTTTAGGCTGTTGGAATTTTAACATAGCATCTATAACAAGTTGAATACCATTGTTCTTGTTCCTAAATTTTCACTACGAAAGTTGGCTATGACAATAGGGTTCTAAAATCCAATGCCATTATGCTGTTATTATGATATTTCTCCTCATAATAAGCATAACTAACAAGAAAATCCTAGAGCAATAAAGAAAATCACCTTGAGTATTCATAGGTATTCATTTACTTTACTATCTCCTAAAATATATTACCCATTTTCTATCAATTTGACTAGTACTAAAATCTACAACTAGTTACAAGCATGCCATTTTTAACAATTATAAGAAGGTATGAAATTTGAACACCGCAAATAGAATCCATATAGAAAGCAATATATCATTTATTAGGAATCTAACAAAGAACAAATTCAATTACCAGACTCTCTATAAAATACAAAAGCAGTACAATAAAAACATTGCATGAGTGAAACAAAACTAGTGTACATCAATAGTTGCAATAAAGTAGATATAATACCAAGCATAAATAAGGTAATTTCAATCTTTAAAATAGTATCTTAGCAGGCCATTGAAACCTTTTCTTAAAAAGAACTGCACCACATTCCACATACTACAAAGTTATAGAACCAATGGATGACCTACGATCTATGAAATGATTTACGAAAACATACTAGCTCAACCATTTTGAATTCAACAAAAACATGACACAATCCTTCTTAGTATCTAGGTCTTTACCTGTTGTGCAAAACATTTGAAACTCTTGTTAAGATAAAGATGAAATTCCTCATAGCTCATAGGTCATCAGTTAATTACAATCTAACTATTTATATGCCATCTGTAGTCTGTCATGTTCTGCAACTATAATGTAAATCAAAGTCCCGTAATATCATGCAATTTGAGTATCATCCACTATCATCAATTCAAATAAAGAATCAGACTCATAAGAATGCTAGGTTATGTACTAATTCAGAAAGAGTCCAACAAGACTAAGCCAACATTTAGAGTAAATATTCAATTCGTGTACATAAGTAAATCACTTTGACAAACAAAACACCTATTGCACTACAGTCTACAGAAGAAAGTGTTTGGCTAAGTCTTATCCTACACCAAGTTCTGCTTATCCTTCACCCTTGAAATGCTTCAATGCTGTTTGTTCAAACTGCTCGAATTGAGTATAAGTCTCCAGCGAAATCCTTGAAGTTCTCGTGAACAGTTCCAACTTCATCAACTAACCAATCAAAGCAACAAATCCCTCTCTTCAAGCTCATCCCTGTGGCAGTTTTAGAGAGAAGAACCGGATCCAAGTAGTCTTCTAGATTCCTTTTCATCCTCTTCTTCATCTCGTTGATTTCTTCCAATTTAGCGCTGAACTATGTCAAATTCACCTTCAACACTGCATCAATTATTTGACTTATAAGCATATAAATCAAACAATAATTAGGACATTAGAATACACATACCCTGAACACATTAACATACATAACAACACTTACTTACAGAGAAAGGGAGAGTTTGGAAGAGAAAAGGGAGGTTGAACAAGACGCTTCTGGATATCCTCTGCACTGAGAGCAAAGGATGAGACATGGGTGTTTTTGGCTTTGGGGCATTTTTTTTAAAATGCCATTCGGTTTCATGGAGGAAGAGGAAAGAAAGAGCAAAGGATGAGAGATGGGTGTTTTAGGCTTTGGGGCTTTTCTTTTTATGCGCCATTCTCGTTTGGTTCCCTCGTTATTTTTCACATTTAATGACGACTTCAAAAATCGTCGCCAAATTTGGTGACAAATTTTTGAAAAATCATCACTAAAGGGTCGGTGATCTTTTGGCACCAAATTAGGGCAAAATTGTCGCTAAAAAGTCCACATTTTGCAATGTTTGAAAAACATCGCTAAAGGGTCTATATTTTGTGTCGATTTCTAAAAATGTCACAAAATGTGGACCTTTTAGCGACAATTTTTGAAAATCATTGCCAAATGGTCCTTATTTGGCGAGGATTACCAAAATCATCATCAAATGCTTACCCTTTTATGATGATTTTCAAAATCGTCGCCAAAGGCTTATTTTTACCTACGATTTTAAAAACATAGCGAAAAAATGTGGCTAAATGTCTACCTTGTTGTAGTGTAGTCTTTTCCTGCTTGATCACTTGAAATAATTCAGTAGGATAAGGAATTATCAATCGATACTCCTTTAGTGGTATCCTTATCATGTTGTCTTCTTCCTTTTTAATATTGGTCAGCTCCTCACCTTTTAAGGCACCCTATTTAACATATTCTTTAGGGTTAGTTACTGTGTCATTAAGCAAGGTGCCTTGCGGTCTCTCTGTTATTACCTTCATTAGTTAACCAACTTGAACTTTGAGATTCCTTATTAAATCTTCATAAGTTTGGAATCGAGAAGCAGTTGCTTACATTAAATCTCTCATCATATACTCTAGACTCAATTGCATCTCTTTCTACATAGGTTTTTGAAAACATGGTGGGGTTGTCTTTGATCTTGTTGATTGCTCTAAGAAATATTTAGATGATTTCTTTATTCTTAATTATATATCTTATTGTAGGAGATGATTTTCCTTTAGAAGCTTTCTATAACATTAATTTGCTCCATTCATTCAGTTATAGGATTCCCAGTTTAACACTTCATGTAACACCGGATTTCTGGAGCCTCAAATTATACCGAGAGACTCTTATCAGTTATAATACATGATGGAACCCTTTTCTTATGTATGTCAGAGACATGTATATGGTGTTATGCATCATTAAAAACTGTAAGTTTATCGGTGTGGGAAATCTTGGAGATTTCTGAGGTATAAG